>JALPQI010006287.1:0-64571 GCA_025490895.1 Thaumatotibia leucotreta
TAGAGGGAGGGGGGAGGTGTCACAATTTTTTTTCTTCTGGAGTGATTATCTCCGAAAATATTAACTTGAGAAGAAAAGTTTCTCGTAACTTCCTTATTCTTTTTAGCCTCAGTTCCTTCGGTCAGATATATCTACTTGGCCTGTAACCTTTCGTTTCCCGTCCTCTATAGTAATGTACTATTTATTAACTTTTGAAGAACTTAATATGTTAATAGCACTAGCAAATCTGTGGCAACATTAGCGTGCATTGAGCTGTCAAGTTATTTCGCCTAATCTGGAGGCAACCTGTAGAGTGTCCGTCATTTCATGTCAAATAAATATAAATATTTTCATTTACTTATATTTCGTCGGGGATAGTGCAATAAATAGTAAATACCGCGTAACTAACAAATTCAATTAGAGTCAATTTGAGTGTCATTTGTTTGATATTTCAACTCTATCTGTTTTGGTAGTTAGGTACGCGGTATTGCATTATCCCCGACGACATAAACAAAGGGTTTAGCAGCCTTACCGAACAAGAGGTGCCTTTCCCCACGGATGAGGTCAATATTTTAGGTGGTGTACTAGCAGGCCCTAAGAATACTCCATGCTTAATATCAGCTCTAGATCTTCTTTTGTTTCAGAGTTATTCAAGATAATGTAAAATATACAGGGTGCCGTTGAAAGTGGCATATTTCGTAAACTGTTCAAGTTAGATCAACCAAACAAAATTGTGTTTGATAACAATAAAATAAACTACAAAATGCATATTTATAACCTGCATCTTGTCCTTATTTTTCATAATAAAAAAAGGTTTCTTGTTTTTTTTTCCATATTTTTTTTTATTTCACGCGGAGGTACACCTACAAAAAAAATATGCATACATAGCCACTAATGTCCACTGTATACATAAATAAAAATATTTCCGTAAATCATCGTGCGTCATGCCAAAAAAAAATAAGGACAAGATGCAGGTTAAAAATATGCATTTTGTGGTTTATTTTATTGTTATCAAATACAATTTTGTTTGGTTGATCTAACTTGAACAGTTTACGAAATATGCCACTTTCAACGGCACCCTGTATATTTTACATTATCTTGAATAACTCTGAAACAAAAGAAGATCTAGAGCTGATATTAAGCATGGAGTATTCTTAGGTCCTGCTAGTACACCACCTAAAATATTGACCTCATCCGTGGGGAAAGGCACCTCTTGTTCGGTAAGGCTGCTAAACCCTTTTATAGTGTATTGTGTCGTGTTACCTCTATGAATTGTGTCATTGTTATTCCTCTTGCCGGATTCTTCTCGGCTCAGTTGTGTAGGGTTAGAGCCGGAATTAAATTTTATTTTAATCTGCTGACGATTCAAATGTCCATTCCTACTTTAATAAAGAATCGTTTGGCGTTTCTTGCGGAAGTATGCAAAATTGATATTTAAACGGTTTTTATTAACTTCACCGCGTATCAACTGTCGTCGATGCTTCAAATCTTGTGATCGATTTTTCGACCACTTCTACTGCACCAAAATCTATGAAATTGGGAACTCGTGTCAAGTCCCCATGACAATGCAATATTATAATATTTGTATCCTTGTATCCTCAAAGCCTGATGCTGCAGACGTACTGCTTACCTTAACCGAGAGCGTTAGACACGTGAAAATGAAAGTATAGCATGTTTGGCATAATCAAATACTAACAGCCTGATCTTGACTTTCAACTCCTCACTCCTGATGCTGCAGTACTGCCCACAAAAACCGCAAGGTTTATTTTTTATCGGTATCTGGATTTTAAAGAAGTCCTTTAGATATTAAGTAGAAACATGCGAATTTAGTACTAATGTCCAACTCCTCAAATCTGATACTCCAGTGTAACTGCCTGCCACAACCGCTAGGTTTAGCGATACGTAGATTTTGAAGTACTGCTTTAGGTATTTGGTAGAAACATACGGATTTCATTATAATCATCATCATCATATCAGCCGAAAGACTTGGTGTACTGGTGAATATCACACATCACATCATCAGCCTATGATAGTCCACTGCTGGACGTAGGCCTCTCCTATTAACTATGCGTATAGACGCATTAGGAGGTAAATGCCCATAATCGCCACGCTGGGCAAGCGGATTGTCGATCGCAGTAGGTAATGTGTCCACTATGATGGTGAATATAGGCCTCCCCCAACTGTGCCACCCGCATCCAGCGACCTTCACGTTGCGCCTTCCGGTAAGCGATCGCCACTCGAGAACCTTACCGCCCCAACGGCCATCGGTTCCACATGCAACGAGTCCCGCCCACTGCCACTTCAGTTTAGCGATTCGAAGAGCTATGTCGGTTACTTTGGTTCTGCTGCGGATGGTCTTATTTCTAATCCGATATCGCAGAGAGACTCCTAGCATAGCCCTCTCCATTGCCCTTTGGGTGAAATTGAGCCTTCTTATGAGGCACATTGTAAGCGACCACGGTTAAGTACTGTATGTCATCAATGGCAACATACATTGATCAAAGACTTTCGTCTTCAAACCCTGCGGAATATTGGACGAAAAGATACAGACGGATTTAATACTGACTTCCAACTCCTCAAACCTGATGCTGCTGAGACACGTGCCACTGCCTGCCATAACTGTCAGGTTTATCGAAATGTTGAATTTAAAGTAATACTTTAGCTAATGGGTAAAAACATATACATTGAATACTCACTTCCAAATTCTCAAATCTGATACTGCAATATTACCATAACCGTTATTAGTGTGCCATAACCGCTGACAGCGTGGGTAGTTCGCGTAGGACGTGGCGCCGCACTTGCGGTCCGCTTGTTGATAGTGTGAGTTCACCCCTCGAACCTTCTGGTTCTCGTAGGGAGAGCCGTTGGGCCTACGGCACTCAGTCTAAAAGACTGATAGAGTGAGTAGTTCGCGTAGGGCGAGTCGTCGGGCCTGCGGCCTTCCGGCAGATAGACTGACAGCGTGAGTGGATCGCGTAGGGTGAGCCGTCGGGCCTGCGGCCCTCCAGCTGATAGAGTGACAGCGTGAGTGGATCGCGTAGGGTGAGCCGTCGGGCCTGCGGCCCTCCAGCTGATAGAGTGACAGCGTGAGTGATTCGCGTAGGGCGAGCCGTCGGGCCTGCGGCCCTCCAGCTGATAGAGTGACAGCGTGAGTGAATCGCGTAGGGCAAGCGGTCGGGCCTGCGGCCCTCCAGCTGATAGAGTGACAGCGTGAGTGGATCGCGTAAGGCGAGCCGTCGGGCCTTCGGCCCTCCAGCTGATATAGTGACAGCGTGAGTGGATCGCGTCGGGCGAGCCGTCGGGCCTTCGGCCCTCCAGCTGATAGACTCACAGCGTGAGTGGATCGCGTAGGGCGAGCCGTTGGGTCTGCGGCCCTCCAGCTGATAGAGTGACAGCGTGAGTGGATCGCATAGGGCGAGCCGTCAGGCCTGCGGCTCTCCAGCTGATAAAGTGACAACGTGAGTGGTTCGCACAGGGCCGGCCGTCAGGCCTGCGGCCCTCCGGCTGATAGACTCACAGCGTGAGTGACTCGCGTAGGACGTGCCATTGCACCTGCAGTCATCTGGTTGATAAGACTGAGAGTATGAGTATAACCCTCGGGTTCGCGTAGGGCGTGCCGTCAGGCCCTCTGGTTGATAGACTAACAGCGCAGGTGGTTTGCGTAGGACGTGCACTCGGACTTGCGGTCCTCCAGTTGATAGACAGAGAGTGTGAGTCCCTCCGGTTTACATAGTGCATGCCATAGTGCCGTCGAGCCTATGGCCCTCCGGTTGATAGACTGCATGGATTGACCCTTTGGACCCTTGGTTCGCGTCGGACTTTCCGTCATACCTGGATGCTTAGACAAGTTGCCAATCACTAACGCTTAATCGTCAATCGTAAACGAAAGGCAGTTAACTATCTTTGTCTCAATAATATGAAAGAGTGACAGAGTGGGAAAACTACGATACGCTACCAAGCGTTAGCGAATGGCAACTTGGCTAAGCATGCTGCGGTCCTCAGGTTGGTCGACTGACAGTATGAGTTTATATTTTATAGTCTCGAAATTCGACTTGTATAATGTGTACAATATAAAAATGTTTACTTGATTTTCTCAATAAACCAAATTGATTGATATATTCATTATTGTCAGGTCTCTGTTATCTAAGGCATTGTATGAATATCACGTCCATTTGCTTCGGGCATTCAAGCTGATATTTTTTAAGTGTCGGATTTCTAAAATATCTATACAGCACTGCAGGGATTCTCCTCTCGGTACACATAAAATAAGGTCCATTACGTTTAAATATGTGTCGTGATTAAAGCGCGAGAGTTAAACGCTAACATGCCTAATTGTATTGCATATTACAAACAACATCTTTGATCTAGAATAAGTAGGTATAGTATCGGAAATTAACTTAACAATTGCACTAAAAACTTGAAAATAAAATAAGTAAAAAAAGTTTTAAATTAAACGGTTTTTATTGCACCAAAAACTAGAAAATAAAAAATATTCGTAACTAACCGTAGATGCTACTTTCTGTAGATTAGTCACGTGAAACTATTATCACTGTAGTCTTCCCAAGTCGGATGCTGAAACCCACGTTTAGGCACTGGTCTCACCGCGAGCTACTAAACTATGAACTATCGGCTATAAACACGAACAAAAGATACGCACTCCCGTGTAAATAAAAGAGACACGGCTATACTCGCCCAGCTATCAGCTATCACCGCCGGGCGAGTATCGCCGTGTCTCTTTTATTTACACGGGAGTGCGTATCTTTTGTTCGTGTTTATAGCCGATAGTTCATATCTTAGTAGCTCGCGGTGAGACCAGTGCCTTAGCCTCTATGTCAGTGGATTAAGCGTTAACTAATCGGAAACTTTTACCAAACTAAAATAAAAACGTGGAGCGTCCAATCCAATGGTACACCAAGCTATTTACCATACTCATCTCCAAACAATTAGTATGCAAATCCAATTATTGATTGGCACTAGGTATGTTAGTTGTTGTCACTTGAAATATTAAAATGGATTAACTGTTCAGGATTGTTTCCACGATTGCTTTGAGTGAGATAATTACTGACTGATTCTAACAGGATGTATCCAAGGTTATTATTTTACACTCGTTTCAGCCCTTTCAATGTTTCAGGGGCACGTTCCTTGCATTGCCACTATTTACTTGCGCTACGTGTGGGTCACGCCTACTACAACGGTTTATGGAGCCAACACGTAAACTGAAAATGGAGATAATCTTTATACGAGGGGCGGCAAGGATTATTTACTACTAAAGCACCCGAGGGTACCTCTGGAAATGTCACACTTTCAACATTAGTATCACTATTATTAAACATAAGATTAAATTAACTTAGCACAAGTGCTATTTAGATGTGAAAGTTTCTTGTTTGTTATCATGTAGTAACTAAATTTGACGCTTTAAAATGTTAAGCCCCTCAATTTCGGTCCCTCAATTAATATTGTGATATAAACCGTTACTAACCTGATGAAAGCAGTTATATGCAAGTACCTAAATACCTATGCACTTTGCACCTAGTAACATAAATTTTAATAACAATTGACTGAAACAGATTAGCTTTACTTTGTGAATATAGGTTACGAAGATCGCTTGTTATAACCGTTTTTTTTGTAAAATATTTTTAACTACGCTATGGTCATTTCTTAATAACCAGTTTCAAAATTTATTTTTAACGACCCTAATGTTATTGGTGTACACTGTACAGTCACGTCAAATAATATGTAAACATTTTGGAACGTATGTCAAAGGCATATGGATCAAAATCGTATACAGATTATTAGAGCCGACCGTACCTAACATAAATCAAAATATTTAATGAAATAATTCTATTTGCTCCATCAGCTGTCAGAAAGCTATAAGAAGTTTGTAAGAAGCACTTTGGAGATTGTTACAAGATACCTACTTAGGTATCCTGTAAACTACTTAGTTTAGGCAACAAAGACAACAATATAATCAATGACGACCCTTAGATTTTACCCTTATTAAGAAGACATATTTTTCTAATATCGCTGTCATTAAAAGATGTAAGTGCTGGAGTAGAAAAAAGATACTGGACACGTTAAACATGCTGTAAAATATATGCATCACCAGTCCCCACGCATAGCCTTCGTGCTCACGTTTAACTAGCAACAGTCACTGAAAATACTTAACCCAATTAAGGCAGTAAGACTCGCCTAATAGTCAAACGCTTTGTAGGTCAGTTAACAACAGTGCCTAGATTCATTAACAAATCGACGTAGTCCCACGGTAAGCTCAATTAAAGCTTATGATGTGGATACCAAGCGACGATATATATAATAGATAGATACATATAGATACTTAAATACATAGACAGTCATGACCAAGG
This sequence comes from Thaumatotibia leucotreta, assembly GCA_025490895.1. Lineage (NCBI taxonomy): Eukaryota > Metazoa > Arthropoda > Insecta > Lepidoptera > Tortricidae > Thaumatotibia > Thaumatotibia leucotreta. The sequence continues at coordinate 6,342 of JALPQI010006287.1, forward strand.
AACAATTATTTGTGTTAAATAAATACATAAATAATGCCCTTGCCGGGATTCGAATCCGGAACCTCCAGCTTCGTAGGCAGGGTCACTACCAACTAGGCTACGGAGGCTGACGAGGCTTTATATTGTTATTAGCTTGCAATATGGAGCCAGCGCAGCGCAGCGAGGTAAGACAAGTGTGTTGATGTATGTTGCAACTGCAGGCGCTCTCTTTGCTACACTGCGAAATACCGCATTCAATCTACACTTGAGGTATTCCTCAGAATACTAAATGTTGGGAACTTACGAGTATGATATAAGTTAGGTACGTGAATTATTTGTTTGCAGGGTCTCTCAGGCATAAAAGTTATTCGAAGGAAGTGTAATACGTCATGTTTCTGTAAATCCCCGAAGTGGTCTGGGCTTTGCCACTTTTATTAAAATTTTCAACATATTACACGCTGATTTGCTTGTTAATAAAAAAATGATTAATATACCAAGCCTCAGCTAGAAATTAGTAGAGTCTCAGACATATTGGACTATTTTAACGAATGCCTAGCATAGTGTGGGGACCCCTGCATACTGTAGATACACATACAAATATGATATTATGCACAATAAAATAAGATAATTTAAAAAACACTAACAATTTTGTATTTTCTTTGTGTAATTGTATACATTTGTATTTTTTTGTTGTGTATTCATATTTATTAACTTGTAGTATGTTTTTGTTTACTGTTTTCATTTTCTTTTACTTGTCTTTCACCGCACCAATTCTTTTAATTTCTGTTTGGCCTAATGGTTGACTGGTAGAGAATGCCGTATGGCATTTAGTCCACTTTTTGTACTTTATTTAATGTGCAATAAAGATTAAATAAATAAAGATATTTTTATGTTGTCTTAAATCGGGCCGTAACTGCGTATAAATAATATTATTATGCTTCGGTAATTACCTCCGACGTTTCGATTACGGCATTGTACGCAGTACACACTGCCCGAGTATCAAATTATAGATAACATTTGAAGTCACATTCATTTTTAAAATGGTTTTCTACGATGAGCTTTATACAAAAAATAAATTGTAATCGAAAACCGGTAACGATCTAAAGCCATTATCGTGCATTTACTGTATTTTCGAAATTTTTACCCTTGAGTGTAGACCCTCGACACTCAATGTCAATATGGCTAGTAGGCAAGTTGGAAGTAGGTGTATGTTCATTTATAGAACCATCGCTCACATGTTCCCATTTTAGACGTAACTATTAAATATGTATGGTTCAAGCAGACATTCCTAACGTGAACAGGGCCAAACCGTTGCTTTTTAGTTCGTCGCAAGTTACTGTCGATGTCGGGCATATCTACAAAAATAATTATCTTTAAACCTAACCATTTCTTTGGGAAAATATTGTAGAACAAAAAATATTCCTCTACCAGCAATGGCAATATTCACATATTCCACAATCCACATAATTCCGAGACTCAGGAAACACTTTGTACTACATAAACACTTATCTATAAAACTAAGAATATGATAAAATGATAAATTTGTAACGGTGTTCTAAATGGACTTTATTAGAGACCACATACCTAATGTCTATTTTTTAAGAGTCGTGACAAGGTACGTTTCCATGTGCACTGACATATTATAGTAGATTAGTAGTAGTAGATTTTTTTTCTCTCTCGTGATAATGTCAGACGATTCGAAAATGCTTATCAATAAGCTTACTTGAATAAAGAATAGTTTGACTTTGACTTTATACACAAAAAACGTCCTTTACCCAGACATCAAGATATTATCAGGCGGGGCGTAGGTGCCTACCTACACTAACCTTTCGTATGCTGACGTCTGCCCCAACTCCTCCTGCGGGTGTCGTAAGAGTCGACTAAGGGATTGAAGTGTGACTGACCATTATTTGATAAAACATTGATGAGGGGCAGCAGCGTCATCATAGTGGACACATTACTGCGACCGCCAATCCGCTTGCCCAGCGTGGCGAATATGGGCATTTACCTCCTAATGCGTTTATACGCATAGTTAATAGGAGAGGCCTACGTCCAGCAGTGGACTATCATAGGCTGATGATGAATGAATGAATGATGATGAATGCGGATGTCAAAAAAATATTGAATTAATCGATCATCAGTTAAGGTAGGTACACTCGGCTAAGATCGGATCTAATGTAAGATCAGATGACCGCAATAACTACTGAAATAGTAGTATTTTTCATCGCCGGCAATATTATGCAAGACGCCATTTCACCTCGCCCCTCTCGCTTGTATGCAGCAACCGCTCAGCCGCATCAGTGGTAAGTTACGAACGTTTAAAAAAGTAATTTTTTCGTGAATTTTTGGAGACTCGATCTTTAACAGAAAGCTCTAGGTATACCTTATTCTCTTTACTTTAGAATTGAAATTCGATCTCGACTGAGCGGCATCAAATAAATTTATATTGAAAGCTTGATTTCTTTTTGATCATGTACATCACACATCTGCAGGTAAAAGTTAGTGCGAATATATTTATGTTTTTTTTTTGTGACATCCTTTCAACTCACCAAAAAATTGTCCGGTCTTACCCGAGTGTACCTTACGTCACTCATATTATTATTTTAACCAGTCTGCCTGCGACCACGGGTGTGACGTCATGCCCGAAACATCAGGATAATATTATACGTAGGTTTAAATTTCAATTTCTCTTGACGACATGAATACCAACCCTTGCCACAACAGTAAACTTAAACGTTCATGTTCTGTAATCTTAGGACGCGATTGTTATGCTTCAATTAATATACAATATACAGGGGCTTACTATAAACAACTAAAGGCTTATATCCATGCATAGGTTTGCATGTTATTTTACTATTCTCATAGGATTTTTACATACAGGGTGCTCGCATGCATTCCAAAAGATTTTAACTATGCATTCTAGACATTAAAATAAACAAAAATTATTATGAGACCTAATGTCAAGTAGCACCAAAAAAAATGTTTCTCTTTTTTTTGACTTTTTGAATACTGTTTAACATTTCCAGTAGGTAATTTTCATCATAACAACAATATGTTAAAATTATTTTTTTAGCGACAGGTTATTTTTCATCAAGTCTATTCTTATTTTTTGATTGCCAAGCAAAAGGTGTGGTAAAATAAAAAAAACATTGTGGTAGCATTGTAATCAAAAATAAGTTTTATGACAAGTTACGTCGAAAAACTTATTTCGAAAAGAGGTTGGTTGTCTCTGAAACCAATCCGAATCCCGGAAATTTTATATAACAATAAAGACTCTAAATATTATCAGGAATTCAGAATTAAAATCTTTTGGAATGCTTGCGAGAACCCTGTATAACGTGTAGACGTATACGCTAAGTTAAGTAAATGCCTACGTCCAGCCGTGGACTGAGATAGGCGTTAACACACACATGTTAGCCATTGGTTCAAAATGATATTCAATCATTATTTCACAATTTAATACCCAACCGGGATGCCACGAATGCATAAAATCCAAACAAATTATCTTGATAATGTAGTCTAGGTTGGTTTAAATCATCATTTTTATACGTCTCTTTATTGTAAATCTGTGAAGTTATTTTGTAATCGTCATCATTACTAAATTCAAAATTTTAGAATTTAGTAATAAATCAAGTTTGTTTGATTTATCGAAAGCAACACAGTTACAGTAACAGGAATTTTCTTTTCATTAAACCTAATTAAGAGAAATTTCAATTAGTTGGATTTACCTCATATTTGCATTTCGTCGGCAATAGTGCAATACCGCGTAACTACCAAAACAGATAGAGTTCAAATATCAAACAATTTTAATATATTTATTTTCAAAACTACAATTTATGTACATAGATTAAATGTAACTAATCTACTTAACCTAACCTATATCTAAGATTAGCCCTTGTGGCATTGTACCGAGGATGCTGGCGGCATTTCCTCGCTGTATCGCAATACTGATGCGTTGTGCGAGGAAGTCGCCAGCTCTTCGGTCTTTAGTTACATCAACCAGACGTTTCGCGATCTCAGCAAACAATTTGCGTGCGCTGGGGTCCCAAGAACCTAAAGTTTCTACGCCAAACGATACAAAATCGTACTCTTTGCCGAGGCCCTTATATTTTAAAAATTCGGTATTTTCAGCCGCAGCGGCTGCCTTAAACGTAGTTCGTTGAAGATGGGACGGTGCCAGGGTATCTACGCAAGTAGCATCCCATACCAACATCCGTCCCAAGCTCCAAGGAACCAAAGACACACCATCAGGTCTCTTACCATCATCTCTAATAATACCAGTGAAATTGACAAAACAATTGACACTCAAATTGAACCTAAATTGAATTTGTTAGTTACGCGGTATTGCACTATCCCCGACGATTTGCCACACATATACGTACCTTAGACAAAAAATAAATAAAACTGCAACAAAATTTAAATACAATAAAATATATTCACACGCTGCGCTGCAGGGTACAAATAATATTTACCTACTTATTACAAGTCGTATCACCAAAGCTAGTGTCTATAACCATAGAATCCGTCCAATAAACAAATAAAATCTGCCGTCGCCTGGGGTCAAGTATTTTAAACAAAATAAATTAAAATTAGGCCTAATAAACAATAACGTTTACCATCAAATGTTGCAGGGTTGTATATTACCTGTATTGTATTACCTACTTAAATCGAGTATTTGGTTATTATTTACATCAGCTAAATTGTTCATATGTAGGTACTTTAGCTAACAATAAGTTTATTGTTTACCTACATGTTTTTTTAGCTAAAACAGCCATGTGATGATTACATATTTTTGTTATGTCTAAAAAATACTTATGATTAAATATAACAATATCAACTTAAACATTAAAGTACATACCACAAACTACAATTTATGTATTATATGTCCAAAACCGGTTAACTAGTGCAGTTTATGGAGAGCTGTTAGGGTGTAACGAAACGAGACCCCACGGGCCCGTGGCCCTACCGCAAACATCGAAATCCGCAAATTTCGAGGATTTGTCTCTCTCAATCTAATGACGCCTTCTTTGGAGTGACAGAGAAAAATCCTCGAAATTTACGAATTTCGATTTTAGTAGGTAGTAGGCCCGATTGTTCCACAGATCCGATATTTCATTCAAAAAGCTATTAGAAGAAAAAATACAAAAAAAAGCGGCCGGGGGTAAGGAGGAGAAACCAGGGTAGAGCCGACTTGGGTGGTTAGGTTTTCTAAGCTAGGGCGGAGTGAAAAGCGTGTTCTACCGAATATCTTTAAAATACCTGCTTTTAATTAACTGTGAATTTGCGATGTTAAAATTTCATGATATGGAATTATATATATTAATGTTAACCTGTTTTATACTCTTAAATGCAGACAATACTGCGACCATATATAACATGGACGTCTAACGCCAGCTCAAAAATGCCCCTCAAAATCAATTGTTCAATTGTGCCATGATGGGCAGAACATAGCGCTTTTCTTAACACCGCGCATATTTCGGCGCAACATCTTTGACAAATGTTTATAGAATATAGCCAATCAAAACTTTGATGGACCAATGACAACTATTCTTAAATGGCGGTTTAAGATGTTATAGGTTGATATAGAAATTCTTTTCCGTGATGCATTGAAGAGGGGCTGACACTTGTCAACTTAAAGTCAGGACCGTTTTTGAAAAGTAATTTAGTATGGCGTGCGGCTTCCATGTTTTATTTGTTCGTAGAGACAATATGAATACTTCACTCTTGATTCTGATTTTCTTTTCCAGTTCAGGGAATTTTTTTACTGAAAACAAAAATAATAAGAATCATAAGTTAAGATTATTTGTACAGTTATGATAAATAATATATTTTGACACCTGTTTTCAAATTTAAATCTTCCTCCCTAGTAAAAGTTCCGAAGTGTACGCATATTTATAGACGTGACTGTAATATGTAGGTATAATTAGATTGTGGGGAATAGTACAAAAGATAAGTAGACCCTCTTGCATACAAATTTGTATGCAAGGGGGTCTACTTATCTCTGCAGCTGACTGTACATTACTATGTATAATGCTTTTCTCAAACATGCAATGAAATGAAACAAAAAAATTTATCTTCTTTCTAAGAAATTATAAGTCAACTACATAACTAAGTCTTTGAAACACAACAAAAGTCAAATGCGACACCGACAACTAATCTTTTTTTATGTTTGTGCTGTTTGAAGGGTGCAAATTTTTACTTTTAAAAATCGGTATTATTCGACGACGCGGTTTGTTGAGTCCATCGAATCGCATGCGGTGATCGGGGCCGACGGATCGCACCGTATAATACTGCTTTTTAAATATTATTTTGAGTAGTTAAATGTACATATTTTAAATTATACAATTGAAATATCAAATTATAACTATAATCTTTTTTTTATACTAATATTACTTACAGATAATTATTGGCTAAAAGCCAAGATGCCAGGTCACAACCCTATGTCAAATGAAAATTAAAAAAGAGGCACTTGCTGGCCTAGGCCGGCAACGAGGTACTTCCCGGCCATTTTTTGGGCACGTAACTACAACATTTTATTGCATGTTTGAGAAAACATTCATTCCAGTATCATTTACAAACACTTAGCGATTATTGATTGCAAATTAAATGAATAATAACAAATTACATATACATCAAGTAAATTTAAAACATGGAAAATCTATAACCTATAAAATATCTTGAAAATACCTGAAAAATTGAGACAAACTTTAGACTCCTAAACGAAATGAAAAACTGATTATGACCATTTTTAAATATGCAGGTACACATATTTATTTGAAAATGGTCATAATCAGTTTTTTTCCTATTTTGATGCGGACTATCGATTGCTAAAATAGGTACTATTAATAATCTCATGTCAAAAGGAAAAGTCATTTATTTCAGTGACAAAGGCCGTAGCAAGATAGGGGAAGAAGATATGCCCTTTTGGAATTCAACGCTATTTTTTTTCTATAATTACTTACATCTAGTAGTACAATTGTGCAAAGTTTTGTCAAAAAAAACATGTGGTTCAGTTGGGAAAAAATAAAATCCGAAATATAAAAAAAGTATATTTCTCTAAAAGTGTTGTACTTTATCATACTATCTTTATTTCATTTTAGTCAAATTAAAAGTAAGTATTTTCTCAGAAAGTATTGAGTCTCTATTTTTAACATTTTTGTAAAAAACACGTAAGTCAAAATTTCTGGTACACGTAAGTCAAAAGCAACAGTGTCAAAATTAAAAAAAATATGTTGGTTGGACTTGGTTACATTTTGCTCTTAAACCATTGTAACACCGCCAAAGAACTTAAAAACAAACCTTGTTTATAAATAATAATAAAAAACTCAATTTTTGACATTTACTTTAATATTAACTCGACATTTACATGTATAAACTAAAATATCCTCAAAATACTTATGTTTTTTATTTTGTTTTAAAGAGGATTTATGGATAAAGTTCTTTACCGGTATTAGAATGGTTTAAGAGCAAAATTGTACAATATCCAACCAACATATTTTTTTTAATTTTGACGCTGTTGCTTTTCGATTTTAGTTGTGAAAGTAATATGACTGACATGTCATTAAATAGAGTTTATATAGCAATGTCATTTAGAGTGGTCACGCCTTCACAAGTAAAAAAAAACGTCTGACTTACGTGTTTTTTACAGAAATGTTAAAGATAGAGACTCAATACTTTCTGAGAAAATACTTACTTTTAAGTTGACTAAAATGAAATAAAGATAGTAGGTATGATAAAGTTCAATACTTTTAGAGAAATATACTTTTTTTAATATTCCGGATTTTATTTTTTTCCAGCTGAACCACATGATTTTTTGACAAAACTTTGCACAATTGTACTACAAGATGTAAGTAATTATAGAAAAAAACAGCGTTGAATTCCAAAAGGGCATAATTATTATCTTCTTCCCCTATCTTGCTACGGCCTTTCAGAGTTTGGATCCTTTCGCTAAACTACGTCCAAATGTACCTAGACCTACTACAATTAGTATCTAGAGCTATATACGACAACAGAAAGTTGTGCCATGGATGGACATCTACAATGTACGATGAGTGCGATGACGCTGACTCTAGCCAGCAACTGCACTAATGCCACTCCGCTTCACGAAACGCGATCGAGTTACGGCAGTGGCACGTAATTATTTAATAACATTGAGTTGAAAAATAAATAATTAATAAATCTTATTATTGATCAAGGCTTGGAGTTCAAAATGGCCATCATTGTTTTATACGCAGCGCCACCAGTGACCCAGAAAGAAACTATATTTTACGATATGGTCGGTATACAGCCAGGAATATCGACGATTACATTGCCCTAATCGATCTGCCGTATTGTTTATGAGACAAATCGTGATATTATGCCGGCTCAATGAAATGGCACCATTTCACGATATGCCTAGGAATTAAGTGATCTGGGGAATTTTACGATCGGCCGCCGATATGTCATCATTATCATCATCATCAAGTCCGCCGAAAGACGTCCACTGTTGAACATAGGCCTCCCCCAAAGATTGCCACAATGACAGGTCCTGTGCCACCCGCATCCGCCGATATATACCTATATTAAATTGACAGCTATCATTATCACTTAACTAAATATAATATACAGGGTCCTCACGAATATTGCGAGAGATTTTAATGGTGTTACATAAACATAACATCATTAGCCTATTTCAGTACACTGCTGGAGGTAGCCCTACACTACCTATGCGTCAGGAGGAAGGTAATGCCCATAATCACCACTAGGCAAACGGGTTGGTGAACGCAATGATGGAGGACTCCTGACCACATTTTTTTTTTCGAAATAAGCTTGTAGTTTGTAGTCGTAACTCGTAGTATGATTTCTTTTTGATTACAATGCTATCTCAATATACGGGGTACCCGCGAGGAAAGGGAAAAAATTCAACAGCGGATTTCTGTCAAAATTTTAAGTTATGAAGTTTTCTGGATTCAGTCTATTTTAAGAGAAAATTTGATTTTTCTTAAAACCGTTTTAGGCCGTTACGCTATGATAAAAGCATTTTAGGAAACGATTTTGTCACCATGTTGTCTTAGTCTTGTCACACTTAATTGACAGAAATCAAATGAACAAAAATATTTTTAATTACCTAGCAAATGTAAAAAAACTTTAAAGTGCATTTTTTGCGATACTTTGATTAATAAAATCCTTTTTTTGTGTATTAAGGCATTCAAAACCTCAAAAAAATTTTTTTGCAGATTTGACCAAAACTCATTTAACATTTTTTGCTTCTTTTAGTCTCAGGAATATGCTGTTAGAATTTTTCCCTTTCCTCATAGGCACCTTGTATTACATTTCTCACCCACTGACAATAAAAAAATACATTACATTATAAATATTGGGTGTCTTATACACTCAACACTCAATATAATTATGTATGTATCATCATCATCATCATGTCCACTGGACACAGGCCTCCCCAGAGTTCCACAAAGATCGGTCGTGAGCTGTCCGCATCCATTGGACACCCGCAACCTTTACCAGGTCGTCGCTCCATCTTGTGGGGGGCCTTCCCACGCTGCGCCGTCCAGTGCGTGGTTGCCACTCGAGAACACGCTGACCCCACCGGTCATCGGTCCTCCGGGCAATAATATATGGCCAGCCCACTGCCACTTCAACCTGGCGATTCTTCGCGTATGTATTGTATGTATAAGCTTTATTGTACATTAGAAAAAAAAATCAGGAAACACAGACAAAAACAATTTCATACAACAAAGGCGAACTTATCCCTTTCAGGGATCTCTTCCAGTTAACCTATTCAGAGTGGTCCAAACCTTGACGTCAAAAAAATTTTTTTAGATTCCTCACGTCATGAGCTATCAGAATATACCCCATGTATGTTAGCCGATTTTTTGTAGTTTTCGAGTTATGAATTTTTGAAGATTTTTTTTTGAGAAAATCTTGAGTGAAAAAATTTATTAATAAAAAAAACTATTGGGTTTTTAACTAGTTTCTTTTTGTAAAATTATTACTACAAATAAAGCATTTAATGACAAAAAAATTAGCGTCCTCACTTTGATTTTAGAAACTTTACATCTCTTGTTATTATTATTCTATTTCAATTTATTTAAAATCAATTTTATGTTTTTTTTTTTAATGCATGTTAGTTGTAAGATGTACCATGATTGATTGAAAAAATAATTCCCGCCAAGTTTCTTACCGGTTCTTCTTGGGTCAGCGGTGTAGGGTTCAAACCAGAAGTAGTTTCAATACCTAGACGATTCAAAAGAGTTTGTTGCTATTCCAATTTGAATAAAGAATTATTTGACTTTGACTTTGATACAAGTAGGATAAAAAATACCAAATTCAAAATTTTACGTTAAAAACGCATCAAAATAGCATTAATGTACGTAAATAAAAAAAATAAAACATATCCCAAGGATTTTTGGTAATCTAAAGACTGCCCTAGACCTTTTCGTAAAAGCAAAAAAAAAGTGATACTTAATGATGAGGATTTTTCGGAGTAGTCGGTCAAATAAGCTTAAAAAAAAGCTTCTAAATTTTTAATTTAAAAATAAAGTAAAATTTCGTCTGTTTTGTTGTTCTTATCAATAAACAAAGACAGAAAATACCACGAAAACTCAATTCGTGTAGTTATTCAAGTCATTTTTTACTACTTTAAAATTTTAAGATTTTTTAAGTTTATTTGACCGACTACTCCGAAAAATCCTCATCATTAAGTAGCACTTTTTTTTTGCTTTTACGAAGGCTCAAGGTCTAGGGCGGTCTTTAGAATACGAAAATTCCTTGGGATATGTTTTATTTTTTTATTCACATACATTAATGCTATTTTGATGCGTTTTTAGCGTAAAATTTTGAATTTGGTATTTTTTATCCTACTTTTATCAAAGTGAGGACGCAATTTTTTTTGTCAGTAAATGCTTTATTTGTAGTAATACTTTTACAAAAAGAAACTAGTTAAAAAACCCAATAGTTTTTTTTTTATTAATAAATTTCTTCATTCCAGAATTTCTCAAAAATTTTTTTTCAAAAATTCATAACTCGAAAACTACAAAAAATCGGCTAACATACATGGGGTATATTCTGATAGCTCATGACGTGAGGAATCTAAAAAAACATTTTTGACGTCAAGGTTTGGACCACCCTGTATGTATGTATAGGTATTATGTATTTTACTTCAACCGAATTTTAACTTTGACACTATATCTATAAAGTCAAAATGTTATGTAATATAAACAAACAGCCCACGGTGTATATAAAATCTCTTATAATAATAATAATAATAACCCCGCGGGGGCAGCTTGTGGCGAGCTGACAGTGAGTGGCGACACCGCGGACCCCTATTCCAGAGGGCCCTTTTATATGGCCCTCGCCTCTGTGCTGCCTCTGCAGTAAGAAACTTGGCGGGAATTATTTTTTCAATCAATCATGGTACATCTTACAACTAACATGCATTAAAAAAAAAAACATAAAATTGATTTTAAATAAATTGAAATAGAATAATAATAACAAGAGATGTAAAGTTTCTAAAATCAAAGTGAGGACGCTAATTTTTTTGTCATTAAATGCTTTATTTGTAGTAATAATTTTACAAAAAGAAACTAGTTAAAAACCCAATAGTTTTTTTTATTAATAAATTTTTTCACTCAAGATTTTCTCAAAAAAAAATCTTCAAAAATTCATAACTCGAAAACTACAAAAAATCGGCTAACATACATGGGGTATATTCTGATAGCTCATGACGTGAGGAATCTAAAAAAACATTTTTGACGTCAAGGTTTGGACCACCCTGTATGTATGTATAGGTATTATGTAAAGGCATTTCATAACTACTTAACAGTCCTAGGACTAGGACTGTAAAATACCGGAAGGAACCTGCTTTAAGAAGTAAAATACCGGAAGTAACTTGTAAAGTGACAGTGACAGAACATAATGGCATTTCACCATAAAAAAAAGAACTAAATGTCAATGTCACCGGGTAAAAGATTACCTCAAATAGTAAAAAAAAACGTATAACTTGTTTTTTTTTTATGTTGTAGATTCATTTCGTGACTGTACTGTGAATATGACTTCCTATTTTTTATTTCATTGCAAGTTTGACAAAAGCACTATACAAATCTTGGTGAGAAACAAGATGTCTAGCCGCGTATATCTACTTGGCCTGTAACCCTTCGTTTCCCGTCCTCTATAAAATCTTTCGGGAACCTCCTGAGGCCTGGTGACGTCACTTACTTCAACCGAATTTTAACTTTGACACTATATCTATAAAGTCAAAATGTTATGTAATATAAACAAACAGCCCACGGTGTATATAAAATCTCTTATAATAATAATAATAATAACCCCGCGGGGGCAGCTTGTGGCGAGCTGACAGTGAGTGGCGACACCGCGGACCCCTATTCCAGAGGGCCCTTTTATATGGCCCTCGCCTCTGTGCTTGCCTTGACCGGCCGGCCAGAGTGGATTCGCAAGAGCGGGACCTATGCTCCAGGTTGGAAGTGTAAAATGTCATAACGCCGGCGGCCCTTGAACGGATTACCGGGATCTGGCTGCCGCAGTCTCACCTCTCGACAACCTCAAAGTCGCTCTGAAGTGTTGCGCTATTGTCGCACTGTGCGTGCGGCCGTTTGTAGGGCCCACTAAATGAGTTGGCGAGTCACCACCTGCCTTTTTACAATTTTGAGACTGATTGTCACGGCAGGTGTCCGCTAGTCTCCTCCCCCCATAACCCATTACCCAGTCCATCCAATATACCAACCATAGCCCATGACCTTAGTTTCCATCACAGTCAAAGTGCTGCACTGCAATAGTCTTTGCACCTGGCGGGGATCATCTCCGGACGTATCATGTTGTGCGGTCGGGGATGGTATCCGCCACGTGTATCCTTTGCTTTATATTAATTGTCTTAAAGGGCCTCTGCGCTGTTGGCTTCGGCCCGACGCATGCCTCCCAAAGGCCCGGGACCCCATGGTCCCGAGATATGGCAAAGACATAATAATAATCATTTATTTGCCGAAAAAGGGTAGCTTACATATGACAGTGTAAATATACAATAGTTTCACCTTTTCCAACAGTTGTAAACAGTATGCAAATGTTACAAAACATACATTGAGAACAGATTTTGAGAAAAACAATTATGGTGACATTTCAACAAACTAGAATATTATAATTAATCACTTAATCAGAAACCTAATCAGATTAAAGAAATTTACTTACTTACGAATAGTCAACGAATATGCAATGATCATGTCGCTTCTTGATAAAAAAAACTATAAAAATACTGCTCTAAATACACTATACCGTATGTTAAAATGCGGAGTGGCATTCTGGCATTACACGTGTGAACATACCTACGTAGCTCATATTGAAAGTTTCGAGATGACCCACTTTAGAGATCACTCAGCATATAGAAATAGTTATTTTCTGAAAGTATAACTCTTTAGTATTTTTTGAGGTATAATTTATTCGGTTAACACCTGTATTTCTTGCCATTTGAAAATTGTGTGTCGGGCGATTTTACGATTTTCACCCAATTTTTTTATTCTGTAGCGTTTTTACACTAGGTACTTTTAATATGACCTTACTCAACAATGAAGCAGAATTAGGCTTAGATTCTTATTTAGTAACAAAGCTCAGTTCTTGTAGGACTGCTTGTAATAGTTTTCACAAATTGTATTGCTTTCGATTTTTTCATATGGATGATTATAGAGATCAACGTCTTTTAACAGCCATCCCCTAATTTTAAATCGCACTAATGTGGTAAATCATAGAGAATTCATAAAACAAATTATTGACATCCGGACATGAAATTCGGACATCCTTAGGTATCCATATGACTAACTAGAAAAAAATCGAATATAAATATTTTTTCTTCAAAAATCTGTAGTCTCAATGAACTACCCAAACCTTCCATACAAAATTCCGAAAACTGTTTTTTTTTTATATAAAAAGTGATCTAGGAAAAATGGGTTATGGGCTTTGAGAGTTGGTTCAATTGTATTAAAAATTTGTACACATTATCAAAAAGAGTTAATAAAGGTGATCATTTAAACAATAGAGGCATAATTAATACAGTTTCCTAGATTCCCGAAACTTTCTGTGTGGCCTACGTATGCATCTAGTATACCTACCTACAAATAAAATAAATAAAAACGTACGTTATGTAGTGTTGGATCACTTCATCGATCGTCTTAACTGGAATTTCGGGACCTTTTCTATATGTGAACCTATCCGGCACGATTTCAATGTACTTCCAGTCGAATAATCTCAATTGAAGGAATCGCTTCATTTCTTCGTCTGTTTTAGGTCTCGGTAAGAAAGAGGCGACACCTACAATAATATTATTATTTATTAAATAGTGATAGTAAGGCTTACATAGTCATTGCTTGTGGCAACCCACGCTGTAGGTAGGTATAATCCAGTTATCCACAGTGCAGGCACATTTCTAAGCTGCATCTCGTTACATTAGTTTAAGTAAATGTAACAGTAGGGGAAATAATGTTCAAATTCAGGCCAGGGAAAGAGAAACGTAAGGACCGTATCGAATTATAAGTAGACAAGATAAAAGTGACACAACTTTAATATTAAGTAATATTTTTAAATAAAACAAAAAATAAATTAAAATATAACACTTTTTCTAGAACTATGTTCTAAAGAGACTGCCATAGGACCCCTATTTAGCCGTCAATCTTACTTTCTTCTGGATGTCCTTCATTCAATTTTGGACGACAACATTTGCTATATTTCCTGACACCCTGTTCCACTTTTTTTTTAAGTCGTCGGCTGATGTTGCAGCTCTGGCATTTTTTGAAGCTGCCGCTTCATAAAAACCAAGTACCTTTCGATTAGAGGTACTTCAGGGCACATGGAGGGATTCATGTCTTTTTCGACTATATCAACCTTGTTTGTTTTATGCCATTCAAGGGTGGCTTTCGAGTACCTAATAGCATGACGCCAAATCAGCACAAAACAAAGTAGGCATCCTATGCTTTTTAATGAGAGGCAGCAGTCTTATTTTTTAAATACTCTTCTTGGTATACTTCAGCGTTTAAACTACCTGTGGTGAAAATAAAATTGAAACGCATGCTACGTTATAAATATACCAATTTTTTCAAACGTATTATTTACCAATTTTTTCAACACTGATGGCTGTATCTTGTTTAGAGAGAATTTTTCCAGCGGGCATGGTACAAAACTAAGGTCCAGGGGTCGTTTTTAAATCTAGTTTGCAGTACATTTAGTCGTCCATGATAATACATTGCTTTTTCTTAGTCAGCACATGATCATACAGTTTACTTGTCCGTTTTCTAACTGATACGACTTTTTTTCATCTCTTTTAGGTTGTTTCTGTTTTTTATATGTCTTTAGATTACGTCTCTTTTAAATTTTTTGTATCATAAAAGACGGAGTTTTCGCTTTTTTGGTAGCATTGGACAGAAAGAGTTGGATTTTGTAAAAATATTCGTACTACTTCTTATGCATCGCTGGGTCCCATGGTCCCTGTTTTCTTCCACTCTTGGGCAGATATTCTAAAGTTAAAGTGTTGGCGAACTTATTTATCGGTTTGTATATGCCTGCAGAAGTGAACTAATACTTTTTAACGAGCTTTCTTATTGTTATGCCCTTAATTTTACACCAGTCGTCCAAAATTATTTTCCGTGTCTATAAGTTAATCAGATACATTTCATTGATTTTAACGGAATGACATATTGTTTCAGACCTTAAATCATACCCATTAATATGGTTCATAATATACTGAACAGTTTTTGTTATATAAAGTTGAGTATACGTATTTATAGGGCCCTAAAGTTGTCTACTTACATTTAGATACGGTCCTTACTTGTTTCACTTAGGGCGGCCTTCCATTCTACCAACGGGAAATCGGCATTAAGCGGTCGAGAAATATTCTACGTCATAAGTAGACCCCGGATTGTTGTCGCGGTGACGTCACAATAGGGTGATTTGGGGAGTAAATGGAACGGTAGAATAAAATGATACATAAATTATACCACCAGAGATGTGCGAAGATGTGTTTCCATACAAATGACACCTCGCTCGAGTCATTAATAGGTGTCATTTGTATGGAAACACATCCTCGCACATGGAAACGCAGCCTTAATATGACATTGATAAACTTTTTATATTCTGACATTTTACCGGCTCAAGCCTTTCAAACAAACAAACCCCATTCTCGAGATGGTCCCTCGAAATTTGCAAAACCAGATGAGACTCGAAAAAACACGGTCATTTTGTGTAAATTCTTTTTTACCTTCGGACTTGTACACAATAAACCCGTTAAATAATTAAATTGCATAATTTCTCAATTGGAAAGTTCCTGGGTTGTATTCGGACCCTTTTTGAAAACACGCCGATCAGCGTCCAAACTACGACAAGTCCGGGGAAAACCCGGATAAGCTACAAGTAAATTCACAAAAGCTGGCACGAATGGAATGAATGAAATGAATGACATCTATCATTGTGCATTTATATGCACATATTTATATATGCGGCCCTGCTATACCAACCTATATCTACCGTCATTTTGACATCCACACATAGATACTTTCTGTCACTTACTCGATCCATTCGTGCCAGCTTTGGTGAATTTACCAGCAGGCTTAGCACATGATTGGTGCGACAGTATGTCGCCGCGAGCAAGATCTCCCGTCCTTCACTAGCTATATTAACAAAAGAGGGACGGATAGACTATCTCGCGGCGAGATATTGTCGCGCCAATCATGTGCTAAGCATACTGTAGATAAAGCCACGTCATGTCACTCATGACACAATCAGTGAGAAGATCTAAGTGGTAGTACGAGTAGGTAGTGTATTTAATTTTGTAGGTTACCCAAAAGTTATAACTACCTACCGGAAAATTCTTTGTTGATTTAAATACCTAAAAGTACGGACTAAGGGCTGATTCAGACCGGAACACTGTGGTCCCGCGCCCTAAGAAGGGCGGTCATAGGCATTTCGCGCAGTTAACAGCTGCATTAATGCATGCCAAAGCATGTAATTATGAAATATTATAGTAAATTATAGTTAAATAAACAAACTATAGCACTATAACGATATTTTATTAGGTTTATATAACTATAGTTTGTAACAGTAACAGTAACAGAGCACTTAAATTATATCGGTAAGAAAATAAAAATAAAGTAATAATTACAATTATTATATTAAAACTAATTTAAACGAATTACTGTCCTGAATGATTATCTTATTACATTTTAAATAGTTCTACCTGTAATTAAATTAGTGTATACAATTAAAATATATAATCTACGTGTCTCCTAATGAACATCTCTCCTTATGACTTGTAATAATTTCATAACTAGTTACAACAAATTTACTACATACCTACATGATTACTTGTATTCGATATGCCCGGTACGGCCATTTCCCTATTTAAACAAACTAGTTAGTAGGATTAATATTTTTTACAACATCTTTTCGTGATTCTAGTATTCTGCATGTTGTATGGTCCAAAAATATTGTGATTCTATTTCGGCAAATGATTCCGTAACATAAGTCACTGATGGATAACACAGCTTCTTAGCCTCCAACTTTTTTTGATAGAATGGTAACGCATTCGGAGACTTCTTATTAATCAATTCTTTCATCAAATTATACTGATGATTACTCAACTTTGCCTCATTTATAAAAGATAACACTTCATCCACAGAATTGATGTGAGATTGACTGGATTCACTAAGCAAAGAGTTTATCGTAGAATGATCTACTTTAGCTAGCTACGCTAATCTGCGCCGTTTGGACCGTTTGCTGCAGTCCATGAAATCCTTTCTAAAATTATGACCACTCGTTGAAGAACAATCACTACCCGGCAGGCACTCTGCTAGGCGCACGGTACTATCTACATTTTCATTCGATAGATTACAGACTTCAATGCTGTTCAGGCAATCACTGTATTTTTTAACATACGAGATTTTGATCACTGGATATTTTTCCAGTTGCTGTCTATTATTAAATAACGAATAATAATATATTCTCTTGCATAAGTGAGAAATCTTCTCATGTAAGTTATCGGTATTGACATTTGCATCATCTGGCAGTAACTGTGATAGTGTTTGAAACACTTGACGAATTCCTTCAATGTCGCAATCGGTCTTCTTAACAGACAATCAAGTCTCAAAAATAAGAATTCTTATAAAAAACACCTAAAATTTGTACCTAAAATAAATAAATAAACAGTTAAATAAAAATTAGTTTTTTCGTAGCATGTTCTACGCCTTTGAACGCAAGGCGTAGACCTATTCTATAGCCCACAATCGCAAGTCAACGCAAAATTTCTTAATTTACTCGTAAAATTGAGTTTTTAATAAACATTATCATATATCATTTATTACCGGCATCGGCCGGCATTGCAGTTAAAAGTTTCGATAAAAATCAGAAAACACTAAATAGTATTGCGACTTAACTGCCTTGGCGTAGCACCTCAATAGTAAATATATTATGTATTCATAATTTAAAAATAACTACAAAACATATAATGCATACCTTCAACTTGAATATGCATTGCAAAGCAAACGTGTAACAATTTTTTTTTTGTGAAAAAACTCGTGTCGCGTATTACGCTAATGAGCTTCTTGATAACACTAGTAACAAGGACTTATCCGTTGTGTTCACTTCAGATGACCAAACATAAATGTTCTATAAAACTAGTTGCAATTATTTTTATACCATGACTTAATATGACTAATAGGTAAGTAATTAGGATAAAGATAATGATATTATTCAATCATCGTCATTGGACCTCTATGACCTACTACGGGACCACAGTGCGGAATGGCAGTGGCCGGCAGCGACTGACTCGTTTCGTCGCTCACGGCCGTTGGCGGCCGCCCACCGCCTCGCGTTGTCGCCGAGGCCGCTGACGGCCGCTAGCCGCCTCCCGTCACCGCCAGCGGCCGCTCGCCGCCCCCTGTGGCCGCTTGCATGGGCGCCCGGCGAGTGTGAGTGATGGCTAGGGGTCGGAACTATGGGTGCAAAACTTTAACAAAACTTCTCAAGTGGACTTCACATAGCACATACTTCCATAAAATATAGATATCTACACACCCACACATTGTAAGTTGAAGATTCCGAGATAGTGAATAAAATTGGATACAGATTTTTTAATAATATACCTACGTATTTTTCTTGGCTAAAGTGTTCCCATATGTCAATTTTAAAGTTTTGTTAAAGTTTTGCACCCATAGTTCCGACCCCTAGTGATGGCGGAATAGGCACGCGATTGCGCCGAAAGCCGCGCGGCCGTCAGCGGCACCGAGAGACCTTTTCGAGTATTTCAAGCGACACTGATAATCTTTTAATATGTAGATAAAGTCTAAAATTATTTCACAATGAAAGGGATCGCCGCGTCGCTACCGGCCGATGCCATTCCAGTCTGAATCGGCCCTAAGAGCGCATGATATGCTATATGAATATATAACATGTAGACATCGGAATTTTTTATCGCGCTGCAGCTGTGTTTATTTTTTGTATGGGATTTCTAACAACATTGCTATACAGGGTGGGAATGAGTATACCGACAAACTTGAAAAGGATATTTCCTGACTACATTTTGAGACTACAATACAATGTGATCTTTTCCGGATTCGCCTTAACAAGTTTCGGAGAAAATAACATGATTCAAAAAATCACCTTACCTCACTGAAAAATGCCAGCACGATAATTTTTTTTACAGTATTAGTTTTCATCTTGATTTCTAATCCTTAACGTTAGAGAAAATGAGAAAAAAGTTAGCGATAAATCTTTAACTTACAAGACAATTAAAAACACTTATTTTTACTGGTCTTGTATAAAAAATCTAAATATCAAAAAAGAATTAACAATCCGAAAATTACATTTTTAACAATATTTTTTACTTCTTTTGATATCAATGTGTGAAGTATGGGTACTGTCTGTCGGTATATTCGTGACCATCCTGTATAATAAAATAAAAACGTTAACAAAGGCAAAGTAAAACAGCAAGATTGTTTAAAACATGTTTATTTAGTAACATCCATAATTGTATGCAACAATTTTAACTACACAGACACAAACAATAAATCTGTGACAAAGAGAGGTATAAGTAAAGTAATTCATAAAATTGATCTAAATCACGCTATACTGTGTACGGGACACTGGTATAAGCCCTAAGTGAGTAATTGACGAAGAAACAAGTGAATTCTGCCTACGGCAAACTTCACCTGGCCTGTGAAATGATTCTGGTTAAATTCATGATGTCAATTATATTGCCCTCATTGCCAAATCAAATTATACAACCGTACGGTTAAATCTTTTTTATACAGTGTCACAGCAACATATCACTTTGTATCCATAGATACGAACCTAATTAAAAATAAATTATGAAATTGCAATACTTACAAATACGTTAAGGAGGTAATCGTTTCGCCCTGCGAAAAACAAATCTCACTATTGTCAAATACTGAACTTAAAAACATAATACTCAACGAAATCAGCGTCGTAATTTTAAAAACTAATATGAATTTTAGTTACTCTAAGTAATTTATGTGTATATGTATACATACATACTATTATTACCGTATATAAATTACGTTCCAAAACTACTCCAATAAGTCAATGAAAACCAAATAGAATTTAATGCATGTGTGGGCTGTAATAGCGAATACCCATTTTATGAACGAATGCATCCACATAAAATAAGGTATTGAATTATGCAGCTTTTTGACTTTATTTGACTATAATTTAGAATGATAATACGTATTGTCAACATTTTCATACACATATGGCGCTAACACCTATGAATTGATAAATAACTCCATGCAAAAATGCGCCAAAATATAATTTACAAATATATTGTTCAATATTACTTATTTATGTATATTCTCAAATTTAATCTGTAACAAAATGTTGCTCTGCTGTGAGCATTGCTTGTTATCATTTTGAGAGCTGTTCTGAGTTTTATTGAAAAGAAATGCATTTTGTATCGTTACATTATCTTAGTGTTTGCGAAAACAAAAAAAAAAACTTAAATATTTAATCGTCAACCGATACAATAAACGAAAATAAACGTATGTAAATAAATAAAATAAATAAATTACAACAAAAAATGATAGAAAACATTCCCCAAACTGTCAATAGACAGACGTGTTTGAGTAGTAAACATAATATAAAGCTTAGGTTTTAGGTCTCGAAGAAGAATTTTCAAACATTTTTCCAAAATTCATATCATGATTGCTTTTGGAGTTTCGAGTTTTCAACGAAAACATACCCTATTACAAATTTCGAAATCAATTTTTTCTTGAACATACAATATGATAATTAAACTAACTGTGTTTTGCCTTTAAACATACCATCCTATACTTATGACTTTTATGAGTAATTAACTGAATGTTTCCGTTGGATTCTGGCGAAATAAGTGACAAAGATAAATGTGCATTTAACATTATGACGACCTGTATTGTTTTAATATACTTTTTTAATGCTGCAGTGACTAGACTTTATTTTTAAGGTAATTTTAAAATAACCTATAATTTCGAAACGCTCACAACATTAATCTGATTTCAATAGATTTATCAATAAAATGTTTAATACGTAAGGACATTATCGATACTAATCATGAAGTTACAATTTATACATGCATGTTAATGGTTTTACTATTGTGATAGTTAATACTTAATAAATATTCAATAACATTCCATTTGGTCAAAATTAAAACATCATCCGATTTGAACTATGAACATGAAATACTAAGTACATACGTTTAGAAATAACATGTATGGTTACTTAATATTACGTAATCGAAGCAAGTACGATACGATTTCCATCTGGCGCGTAAGTAGATTAGAAACAGAATGTCAATAAAATACAAGCAAATGGCTTCAGTACAACCGGCGCTCACAAGAATAAATATTATATCGTTGAAATCGTAGCACACCTAATAAAAAATGTGTACCACTTTTCGACTTCAATAGAGTGGAAAAGTAGTAGACCACATTTTTTGTTGACTGTACATTACGGTACAAGTGAGAATAGTAGAAAGTGCGCTACGATTGAAAATAAATAAAAACAAACGATACCAAAACATCACATGGTTTATAGAGTAACCCCCTTCATAAACGGCACTCTTATGGACATATTGATAAGACCTAAAGAGACACACATTACTTAGAGGCTTGCTAAGTTAGCAGACGTTTATAAATAAGAGGGTAAGTAAATATGACTTTTTGAATTGTCAATAGACACGTAAGTGCGGTATCATCATCATCATTTGCCGAAAGACGTCCACTGCTGAACATAGGCCTCCCCCAAAGATTGCCACAATGACCGGTCCTGCGCCACCCGCATCCAGCGGACTCCTGCGACCTTCACCAGGTCATCGGTCCACCTCGTAAGTGCGGTATAGCACCAAATATTGTATAATGCATATGTAAATTAAATAACTGGTTCATTGTACCGTTTGTTTAGACCGCTCAAACGTCTAGACACGTTTCGACACTACACTCCAGTTGGAAAACGTAAATCATTATAAAGGCAACACAATATCATGAATAAATACACATATTTGAACTTTGTTTCCTAGTGCTACCAAACGTGCTTAGTATAGATAGGAACAACTAGTTTTACTACTTGAAAATAAATAAGCTTACATATAAAGGGATACTTGTACAGAATACTTTTTAGTTTAATAATAACTGGGTAATACTTTTCTATGTAGGTAAGTGACTAAGTATTCGTACCGAATGCTACATATTTGCGTTGTAGATTCGCTATTGTCTTTTAATTAAAGTTACATAATTTCCAAATATTTTAAAGTGAGTGAAATGCGTTAGAGATGACAAGTAAACTGGCTAATTACAACTAGTTTACCGACTGTTTAGATGTTTTTGGGAACGGGCTGGATGGGTCGAACATTGAAAGTTTCTTCGGGTTTCCATTGCCATACTTCCGGCATGGCACTCTCGTAGTTAAAATCGTAGATTTGGTTGGCAACATGCTTGGAGATGTCCTTTGGTTCCGGGTACAATGAAGCTAGGCCTGTAATATAATCATTGAATTGGTAGAAAGATTGAAATAATAAATACTGCACTGTTACCAGTTAATTTTCGCCAATACACAAATGCTTAAGAAAAAGTAAAAAAACAAAATACAATAGAACAAAACTATGTTTCTAATGGTCATTAACTATCGTTATATTATATCGAATAAAATTATCTACAATCTACAATTATTATAAAAATGTTTGCATTGTAATCTATCTAGTTTATACCTAGATAATAATAACATTACACATAATTCATTAAAAACGACAAAAAGTTACTACTTTCAAAACAAAAACAAATAAACAAACCATGCGATCCGTAAAAAACGTATACGTCTCCATACACTGTTAATTAAATTCTGTTTTCAAATGGATACTGTTAAAAAAAACAAACATTAGTTTGGCTAGGCTCAACTTGTGCCCAAAAATATCAAAACTTAAGCCAAAACTTTTAACTTATTCATTATATTAATACACTCTCGTTCAAATAAATAGTTTCGGGTGTTTTTGAACACGTGTTTTTTACTTTCTCAACAGATAAACAAAAGACAGTTGCCAGCTCGTCAGAGCTAAGCGTGCGACGTATTTTTTTTTATAAATAGATAAATATCTTGGGACATCTCACACAAATCAACCTAGTCCCACGGTAAGCTCAATTTTTCACATTGAGAACTATCCAACTCGAGTATCATTCGCCAATACTAACATTAATAGACTTGGGTATTACACGTACCTTCGTCGTAAGCCATCTTAGCGACTTCAATTGCAATTTGGAGAGACACCTCTTTTACTTGAGATAGCGGCGGGTAAATGCGCCCAAGATTCAAATCAGCTTCACTGACGAAGTTTGCGAGAGTCTGAAAAACAACAAGATATAAAATATAAATAATTACATTTAGCTTCATCATCATCATCATCTCAGCCATAAGACGTCCACTGCTGAACATAGGCCTACCCTCTGGACCTCCACATGTACCGGTTAGATGCGACCTGCATCCAGCGTGTCCCGGCAACCTTCATTAGGTGGTATGTCCATCTTGTGGGTGGACGTCCTACGCTTCGTTTAGCTTAGTATCGATTAAATTAGGTTATCTTGGGAATATGAAATTTAAAACATGACCGTATAATTAAATTAGCGTGGAAGAAAGATACATTTTTTTTCTGTATCATATCATATAGCTGACGTAGATATAAATGATTGGTGACACTCCAATCCCTTGGTCGACACTTACGACACCCACGGGATGAGTGGGAGTGGTGACTTATGAACTTTAACTGCAGTCACCACTAATGATGTTGATGGGACATTGCCGGTAGCTTACCCAACACTGTATGCCTGTATGGGAATTATTCCCAAATGGAAGCTTTCCCCATAAAAACATTGGTAATTCACCAGGAACGACCCATCACTACTCACCACATTGTAAAAGCTTGATTAATTATTTGCACTAACATTACAGACTAGAATTTTTTTTTTCATATTTTTGCATTTCCTGCTGCAAAAATTGAATCATATTTTGCCTGGAGTGGTCTTTGCTTCGTCCATCCATGGTAGACATTAAACGTCACGTAGGGATCTACCCGCCTATGCACATGTAGTTAGTGACCTGACAGTATAAAGGGTCACAAGAAAGAAAGAAAAAACATTTATTTGTAACACAATATTATAGCCATTAAAACATAAAATAAACATAAATGTAAGTAAACTAGGCGCCACTAAATGGTCTCCAACTTAGCTTATTGCTGGGCTAGCGCAGTGTTCATTATTAATTATTTCTTTAGACTTTGAGTAAAACGGGTAATTCTTTCTTTATACTTCGAATAATCCATTCTTTATTCAGAGTACAATTAGAACTTTAATTATTTGTGGAGACTAACCCCCTTATTCATAAACGTCTGCTAACTTAACAAGCCGCTAATAATTGTTTGTCCCTTTTGCTCTTATGGACACGTTGTTAAGACCAAAAGGGACAAACAATTATTAGCGGCTTGTTAAGTTAGCAGACGTTTATGAATAAGTGGGTTAGACTTTGATTTAAATGACGAAATACGTGAATGGGCCAGAAGTGCTGCCGTTTGATGAGCTCCTCCGCAAAGTAGGTCTAAGTAAGTACAGTCGCCATCAGATATATGGTAGCGGTCGAGGTCCCCAAATAAATCGGAGCAACGTAAAATTTCAATAAATTCGTTACGTGAGAAAATGGCAATGATTTGGGAGCGTGTAATTGGTCATAAATTTAGGAGCAGTCACTTTTCAATAAATTCGTAACGTACAAGTAGGTAAAGATATCGGAACGAACATGACTCAAAGATATCGAAGCAGCCAGGATGATCATAAAGATCGAAACATTTTTAGGAAATACACCTTAAGTCTGCGTCACATAGTTTATTTTAATTTGTTACTATGTTGTCATTACTACTACTTTAAGTTGTCAATGTCAATGATTTTGACGGCACTGTTGTGGGTGAGTAGGTAAATGAGTTTCCTAGATAAAAGAGAAGTTTTCAAGCATCATTATAGAAAAATGCATAAATTCAATTTTGATTTTTTATTGATGTAATCATATTAATATGGGATAAGTAAATAAAATCGTAAAGCTAGGAAATGATTTATTTGAACGAAACTAAAAAAGTATAAAGGGTGAACAGAATACCTAAAAGTCATTTGCGGATCCTATTTTACTACGGTGACAAGTCCGAGAATTGTAAATTGATTGTTTCTCCCATTGCAGGCGTCCATGGGTGGTAACCGTAGATACCACTGATCATAAAACGGCCGTGTGGTCGTTTGTGTTTCAAATATATTGCAAGAACTTTTAGCAATCAACAATAAAAACCGTCTTTTAAGCGAAGCAAAATTATATATGTACCTATTGTCACAAAAATACGACAATTGTAGCGAAATTCCAACATAGGTCGAACCTCATATCAAGAATTTACGAAAATCGTTCTAAACCTTGTGACAATTGTAACGACTTTTCGAAAGTAAAATAGTAAATTACGATATAAGTGCGAAAAAAATTAAGTGGAGTGGAACGAGTGGAGATAAATTAAAGCACGACCGAAGGGAGTGCTTTCAATCTACACGACTTACGAATTTCCTTTTCGCACGTGTATTAATTATTAGTGATAATTGTATGTTGGTGGCAAACAAGCACACGGACCGTCCGATAGTAAGGGGTAGACGTAGCCTGCGGAGGCTTGACATCATTAACAGTGATAGTATACATATAATATATGATATTATGTATATTATATGTTTATGCTATTGTTGCTTTACTAAAATACAGGGTGGCTCATTAAAATCAGTCAGTATGGGAATGTCTGAAACTATCGGATATACGAAAATATGTTCTTAGGAACCATGTCATCGATTTTAATAAACAAAAAAACTGCATTAATATATTTGAAAAAAAAAAACTACCCAGAAGGGGAATCGAATCCGGTTGTTTTGAAAAAATAAACTTATCTGCACTATTTCTGTTCGGATATCCATTGTGCAGGTCTTAAGCAGTAAATAGTAGTATTTGTTTTTAGGAACCATATCCCCTAAGAAACATGATGTCTAAAATTAATAAAATACATTGTTTTCACATATTCAACACGTTTTTTTCTAATGTATAAATGCAGTTTTTTAATCAAAATCGATGATAGATAATTAATTACGGTCCCTAAGAACAAATACTACTTAGTATGTCTTATATTTTCAGAATTTCTCTTTCAAAAAAATAAGTTTTAAGACAAAATATTATTAAATGACGTACTGACATTTCTATTACTCCCTAGGGAATTTCACTTTTCTATTACTCCCGCTATGCATGCAAGTAATGGCGCGCTTAGACAGCAAGTGTAATAAAAAGGTGACATTAACCGGCCCCCAAGATCGCCTGATTTGACAGCTCCTGATTTTTTTTCTGTGGGGTTATTTAAAAGGATTTGTCTTTTCTAATTGACCAACGAACGTTTAGCAATTAAAACAAAATACTCGAACCACGATCACTGAAATAACGCCGGAAATGTGTGAAAAAGTGATGAAAAATGCGATGAAAAGGGTTGGCATCTGCGATGCTACTGGAGGTGGATATTTGTCTGATTATTTTCCATGTGTAATTGCCGACCCAAAATAATTTTATTTAACCAGTGATACTTTATATTTTTTGAGTTATGTATAGAATAAAATTTCAAAAATAAAGTGTATATATCTTATTTGGCCACCCTGTATGACTATGAATATATTCTAGATTGACTTAGACACTGTTGTGTCAACAGTACTTTCAAATCCCATTGTAATCGCTGTTTAATAATGCATACTTCAATATAATTATTACTCGAACTGTTTATTGCGCCACCGAGTACCCGACATCTTCTCATGAAATTTAGGTTTGCTCCTTGTTCTATCTTTGCCAATTTTGGCAATACGTCAAAACGGCGGTTAACTAGATAACTCATTTTAATTATTTAGGCATAATATCTGTCCAATTTGCGAAAGAGACAGGAATATATTTGTCACGATGACAAATGTCTACTCTTTTCGAAGAACGTCACAACAAACAACTCTGTTCTAAATTCAAATTATTGACAACCTATTCAAGACTTGTGGCTGACCATAAAGAATTTAAAGCGATGTGTATATGACACTAAGGTATATTTTCCATAAATGTTGAGATATTTATGACCACCCTGACTGCTCAGATATTTCTGATTATATCTATGTTCCGAAATTTTGGCCTAATTATTACGTTACGAATTAATTGAAAAGTGGTTGCTCCTAAATTTGTGACGAAATACATGCCTCTAATTATTGCCCTTTTCTCACGTAACGAATTTATTGAAATTTTACGTTGCTCCGTTTTATTTGGGGACCTCGACCGCTACTATATATCTGATGGCGACTGTACATACCACAGAATTAGATTTGGATAGAAGAAACAAGTTCATTCATTTGTATGGCGGCCGAGCGTGTCAGATTTTGTACTGAAGTTGTTACTTGCCTATGATTTTAAATATGTCTCAGGCCCTTGAGTATTCATATTTTTTTGTGTTGTTGCAATTAATATTACTTAAGGAGGCATTATTAATGATTTTGTTCACTTCAACTTACTAAATTTGACGCCCGAAAGCTGCAAGCTGCGATTAAAGACGGACAACTCAGTAGATTTTACTGAGTTCATTTGACACGCTAAGTAGATACGTTTGCTTGATCTATGGTATATAGGACATCTGTGGTACATACCCTGGCAGCAGTAAGGAACATGGCTTCAGGAATATGATGCGTCTGAGTGGCGATGACACCGAGCGCGATGCCGGGGAAGATGTAAGAGTTGTTGCCCTGCCCTGTCAGATATTCCTTGTTGTTATGCTTCACTGGAGGGAACGGCGAGCCGGACGCGAACACGCATTTACCCTGCAACGATTTATTATAATCTCCTTTATTTAATTTCTCTCTTAGTTTAGGGTTTTTATAAAATGAATATAAAATTAAAATACAATACAACATACAAAAACAATACAAAATATAAACACTTTATAAAAAACCTAAACTAGGGTGCCGCCGGCAACGGGGCGGGCCCAAGCTGCCGGTGGTTAAGGTCGCAGAGAGAGGAACCGACGGACTAATCGTGCCGTGTCCAGGATTACCGCCTTCTGCATCTGACCCTTGATCCAGCCATCTAGCGAGAGACTCTTAAGGTGTTGGTCGAGACTTTTCGCTATTAAACCGTTCGCTGTAACGACTATCGGGACTATGATTGTCGAGTCAACATACCACATGGCGGTTATCTCGTGGGCCAAGTCTTATTATAATTATTTTTATCTTTGTTTCCATGATTTCATTCATAATAAGACCGTGGCATACATCTCTAGCAATAAGTATTGTTAACTCAATAGGCGTAAAGTCTATTGCTGTTTAATTTATCGCACCTTGATCTTATTTCCCGGAATTATTTACAGAATTATAATTGTTGCGTAGACACTTTAGCATCTGCCATCTCCGTCAGGCGAAAGGTTAACTAACTAGATTACTTATGACAGTAAATAATAAAATTGATGTTCTTACATCGGTATGGTCATAAGCCGCCTGCGCAGTGCACTCCGCTTTGCTCGTGGGATTGGAGAGCGCGAAAATGACAGGTCTCTCGGTATTTGTCGCCATTTGCTTCAGAATCTCAGTCGTGAATGCCCCGCCGACCGTCGAGCAACCTGAAATTTAAGATATTAATTATATTAATATATGATAAAACTATTTCAGTGTTTAGTTGCAGAATTTCGTGCAAAAATATGAAAAAAAGTATAAAATAAATATGAAAAGTAGTGTTATTCTATATTTGCACATCAATGTAATACATATAATACAAGTGAGTCATTAGTTACGCTCTGGTTCTTGAATAAGATATGTCAATTGTCTATTGACACGACTTGTTAACCAGATGTAGGTATTAAAATAAAGTGCTAATTAGTACTTAACATATTTATTATTATCTAATTGAATCATAAGAAAACCTTCTTTAAAATACAATGTTCTCAGAATAGTTTTATTAATCAAAAACGTCGTCCGTTGTCGATGTCGAACATACAGACGCAGTAGTACTTGCTGCACCGATAAACCATTGCATTGTAATATTTCTCTACAACTCGCCGATGTCGAGCATGTAGACACACTGGTGCTTGCTACTCCGATAAACCGTCGCATGCTACATTGTACTATTATTTTTCTCAAACTTGCTACGGAATGTTGATGTTACTTACTTTAAATTAAACCCGGAAATACTATGTATCCGGTGCCATATGCTAAGATGATATGTAAAGAGATTTCATGTATTTATTTCACACCTAGGACTGCAAACATACTGTCTTTTGTTTTGAAACGTCAAATTGTGACACTATGTCTTGACATTCAGCCACAGAAAAAAAAATAACCTAAGAACTAATGTCTATATCACCAGGTAAAAGGATACCTCAAACAGATTAAAAAAAAAGTTAGGCGCGAATGTTTTTTTTTAATGTTGTACGATACTGTACTATTGGTTTATTTACAAATCAAATAGTATGGTTCGGCGAAATCAGTTCGTTTTATTTCATGGCAAGTTTGAGAAAAGCACTATACAAATCTCGGCGAGAAACAGGGTTACAGGCCGCGTATTCCTATCTGGCCGAAGGAACTGAGGCCAGATCTACTTGGCCTGTAACCCTTCGTTTCCCGTCCTCTATAGTAAAGTACTATACCTATAAGACAGCTAGGCTTGATCTTGGACACCGCGGCCAGGAAGTCCTTTTCTGGCTCGATGTCCTTCCCGAACGCCTTAGCGTGAGACGGCACTCCACCCTCGCTTCTGGTAGACTACAACTCATCAATGTCGAGCATGTAGACGCACTAGTGCTTGCTACTCCGATAAACCGTTGCATGCTACATTGTAATATTTACCCATAAGACAGCTAGGCTTGATCTTGGGCACCGCGGCCAGGAAGTCTTTCTTTGGCTCGATGTCCTTCCCGAACGCCTTAGCGTGAGACGGCACTCCGCCCTCGCGCCTGGTGGACAACAACCCGTCGATGTCGAACATGTAGACGCACTAGTGCTTGCTACTCCGATAAACCGTTGCATGCTACATTGTAATATTTACCTATAAGACAGCTAGGCTTGATCTTGGGCACCGCGGCCAGGAAGTCTTTCTTTGGCTCGATGTCCTTCCCGAACGCCTTAGCGTGAGACGGCACTCCTCCCTCGATTCTGGTAGACTACAACTCGTCGATGTCGAGCATGTAGACGCACTAGTGCTTGCTACTCCGATAAACCGTCGCATGCTACATTGTACTATTTACCTATAAGACAGCTAGGCTTGATCTTGGATACCGCGGCCAGGAAGTCTTTCTTTGGCTCGATGTCCTTCCCGAACGCCTTAGCGTGAGACGGCACTCCTCCCTCGATTCTGGTAGACTACAACTCGTCGATGTCGAGCATGTAGACGCACTAGTGCTTGCTACTCCGATAAACCGTCGCATGCTACATTGTACTATTTACCTATAAGACAGCTAGGCTTGATCTTGGACACCGCGGCCAGGAAGTCTTTCTCTGGCTCGATGTCCTTCCCGAACGCCTTAGCGTGAGACGGCACTCCTCCCTCGATTCTGGTAGACTACAACTCGTCGATGTCGAGCATGTAGACGCACTAGTGCTTGCTACTCCGATAAACCGTCGCATGCTACATTGTACTATTTACCTATAAGACAGCTAGGCTTGATCTTGGACACCGCGGCCAGGAAGTCTTTCTCTGGCTCGATGTCCTTCCCGAACGCCTTAGCGTGAGACGGGACTCCGCCCTCGCGCCTGGTGGACAACAACCCGTCGATATCGAACATGTAGACGCGGTCGCGCGCTTGCTGCTCCGATAGACCTTCTTGCATCATTGCGGCAACGGTCAAGTTTGCGATACCGTTAGCGGCCTGGACGTAAAAAAATGGATTAAGTCGTGACAAGGATTGTATGATAGATTGATAATACTTGGCATTCAAAGCAAGCGGAAACCTTATTAAAACTATATTATTATGTAAATAAACTAACAAAAACAGTAGATGTTTCAACATCTGATAGGTACCTATACAAGCGATTGCGTCATGTTACATATTTTAGGCAGTATTGCATAATATTACCAGATAAAAGTAATCTGATAGGAAATTACGTCACTAGCTAATTATTTGTACTTAGCGATTGATATCGTTTTTTCTGCCGGTCAGTGACCGTGCAACAGTTGCCACCGTAACTTATGCGCGAATATCATTTACATGGCTCGATTCAGATTTCTTGCCACAATGGAATGTAAAGTATGTACTGCCGCGATAAACAAGGTCTTACACGCTTCGCTGTAAGTAAACCATTCAATGTGTCGAATGTAGTCAATCATCTGAAGTTGATCTGATATTTATAGAAAAGTTAATTAGTCCTTTCAAACCAGTCCAACATCATTTCGCGGATTGATTAAACAAGTTTGATTGCCAATTTTAACAGAAATCACTTTAAATTAGCACAGCCGCGGCCTCCCGATCTGAAGGGGTTCAGAAAATAAAGATAAATGCATTCCTTGTTGTGGTTCTTTCAACAAACGGTCAGAGTTTAGCAGAACTAATAAACTACTCACTATAGGTTATAGGTTGACAACAATTTACTTTACTCCCATGCTGCACCCGTAAGCATAAACGCAGTAAATAGTTTTGAAGTGTCAATCAATTGTTTACTTTATTCAACTGAATTATGTTTTGGTATTAATTAACATTTTAAAACTAGTTACTGCGTTTATGCTAACGGGGGCAGCATGGTATGCGGCCGGCGAGGGAGAATACGCGGGTCAATAGACCTATGCGGGTGGCTGATCCACCCTACCATCGCCCGCGGACCATGGGCGCCTCGAGTAAGTCGTTATAAACCTTCACGCTTCATTAAATTCTTCATCGAGAGTGATTCGAACAATGTAATCGCACGATTGTATTACGGTCGAGAATTTGGAAACGGTTACTTGGTACAAAGTTACTAAATGAAAATTGATCCGATGCCTCTATTTGTAACAGAGTTTAAGGCCTGAGTATACGCCCGAGCGGGGAGTACGGCGGGGCGTCCGTCTTAAGCTTCGTATCCACTAGAGGCAGCCTCAGGTCGAGCGGCCTCGACTTGAAGCAAATAGCCCCAGTTTGAGGCTGCTCGCTCTGAGGCAACAGCTACGGATCAAGCTGAGGCGACACGCCTCGAGCTGATCCGTAGCTGTTGCCTCACGAGCGACCGTTTCCACTAAACACACGGCTCGTACTGAGGCGCCTTTGAGCACGGCACAGAGACCGACAAAATATGGCTCGGCACGCCGCGTCGCGGCGTGCCTCAGGCGGTGGCAGCGTCTCCACTTGCGCAGCCTCGGAGTGAGGCAGCCGCTCGACCCGAGGCTGCCTCTAGTTGATACGCGGCTTTAAACGCGTATGCGCGTGGCCCGAGTACACGCCGGTCAAATCCCTTAGACGGTCGACGCGCCGCTCGACGGTCGCCACTCAGCCCTTCCACTTACCGAGCCAGCGCCGAGGAACATGTAGATGTTTTCACTGAGCTTCCGCTTGGTAACGCGGACGGCGGCCATCAACCCGGCCACCGCCACGCTGGCCGTGCCCTGAATGTCGTCGTTGAAAGTACAGTACTTGTTGCGGTACTTCTCCAATAGCCGACCCGCGTTCAAAAGCGCGAAGTCTTCAAACTGAAATAAGACGAATATACAACAAACGTATATGTGAGCGGTTTAGTAAAACCGTCCCACTTTGTCGTTTTCCATAATATGGCGCTTAGGTATATATATATATATATACCTATATACCCTGTATATATATATATATATATATATATATATATATATATATCCAAACCTTGACGTCAAAAATTTTTTTTTAGGTTCCCTACGTCATGGGACTCATGGGCTATCAGAATATACCCCATGTATGTTAGCCGATTTTTTGTAGTTTTCGAGTTATGAATTATTGAATTTTTTTTTTGAGAAATTCTGGAATGAAGAAATTTATTGATAAAAAAAAACTATTGGGTTTTTTTAATATTTTCTTTTTGTAAAAGTATTACAACAAATAAAGAATTTACTGACAAAAAAATTAGCGTCCTCACTTTGATACAAGTAGGATAAAAAATACCAAATTCAAAATGTTACGTTAAAAATGCATCAAAATAGCATTAATGTACGTAAATAAAAAAAATTAAACATATCCCAAGGATTTTTGGTAAAGTAAAGACTGCCCTAGACCCAGTGGCGTGCACAGGGTTTTTAGTTAGGGTAGGCAATTTTTTTTTATCTGAGCAACAAACAATATTGACCATCGCATTGCAAACTCACAAGTGGATAGACTTTAGTAAAGTAAAAGAGTCTAGGTATAGCTTGCGACAATAACTAAGTCTTATATCTCGACCGCCGACTTTTGTTAACGTCCTAATGCTTTTCAAATCGCTCATGTTTTCTAAGGAAGAGTGAAAGGTTTTTAAATATGCGTAGCATTAATCATCGGTGAATTCTAAATATAAGTGCAATACCTAACGAGTGAAATAGCTAAAATACAATGTTCATTAATGCTATAAGTACAATTTCCGAGTACAGAATACATCGACTTTTGAAATAATTACACGTACCTGTACTAACTTCTTTCGTTTTATTGTTAACTTGCTAAATCCGCCGAAAATCAACTTCGTAGACACGCAGCAGTCACCATCAACTAACTAGATATTCACAATTTATTCTCATAGCATAATTCCGTCACGCACAGTCACAAGTCACAACACTTACATGAAAATAAACGTAAAAAAAATCGCTCAGATCCGAATTGTATCAATATAACAATGAATGAGTTTTATTTTGATAGATTTTCTATTGATTAACCTCAAACCTGTATCGCAAAAATCAAAACCGACTGTTTGTAAACAAATAAACCTGACAGAATGTAATGCCTCTCACTTCAAGTAAAAATCGCAACATAGGAGAGTTCTTAAAATTAGTCGTATTACATCTCGAGGCTCGGTAAGTCAGAGAGAGACCGACATTGGCCGTCCTTCTCGCACGTATGGTGCCTAGGCGCAGCCTATTATTTTGATCGTGTGCGTATATTTTCTATCTTCGTGTGCACTGGGCAAGAATATGTATACACGGTGGAATTTAATCGGTGAACAGGAACCCATTTTTCGAATTCAGTAATCAATGGCGGTCACGTTTATGTAGTACTTAAGTGGAACCAAGTTTTTTTTAGCATAAATTTTTATTATGTTGAAATTAAAATTTATTGTCATCCTACTAATGGTTTAGTCTAAAAATTTTAATACCTCTTTTCAAACTATCAGCCATAGAAACTTAAAACATAAATGAGCAATAACCACTCACATGCTTTGATTTTTGCGATAGACTCTATTCCTATGTAAAATAAGAGCGATGCATGGCTGATAGTTTGAAAAGAGGTATTAAACTTTTCAGACTAAACCATTAGTAGGGTGACAATAAATTTTAATTAAAGTTTAATTTCAACATAAAAATTTTGTTATGCTAAAAAAAACTGGGTTCCACTTAAGTACTACATAAACGTGACCGCCATCGATTACTGAATTAGAAAAATGGGTTCCTGTTCACCGATTAAATTCCACCGTGTATAGTTCACGGACATGTCTACACAAACGCACTGTGTGAGTGTGTGTGTTTTTGTAGGCTCTGAATGCCGTTGCCTTACCTCTGATGGGGCTTGGGCAGCCGCGCGCTAGGCTAGCTAGCGCGCGCGCAAATTTAAATCGCCGCGAGCTCCGTTAATATAAATATTTATGTGGATTTCTTTCAGAAAACATGACAAATTATTATAATGAAGACGAAAAAGTATATGTAGATGCTGTTCTGCTAGGGTAGGCAGTGCCTATTTGCCTATATGGAGTGCACGCCACTGCCTAGACCTTAAACCTTCGTAAAAGCAAAAAAAAAAGTGATACTTAATAATGTGGATTTTTTGGAGAAGTCGGTCAAATAAACTTAAAAAAGCTTAAAATTTTAAAGTAGTAAAAAATGACTTGAATAATTACACAAATTGAGTTTTCGTGGTATTTTCTGTCTTTGTTTATTGCTAAGAAGAACAAAACAGACGAAATTTCACTTTATTTTTAAATTAAAAATTTAGAAGTTTTATTTAAGTTTATTTGACCGACTACTCCAAAAATCCTCATTATTAAGTATCACTTTTTTTTTTGCTTTTACGAAGGTTTAAGGTCTAGGGCAGTCTTTACATTACCAAAAATCCTTGGGATATGTTTTATTTTTTTTATTTACGTACATTAATGCTATTTTGATGCGTTTTTAGCGTAAAATTTTGAATTTGGTATTTTTTTATCGTACTTGTATCAAATTGAGGACGCTAATTTTTTTGTGAGTTAATACTTTATTTGTAGTAATACTTTTACAAAAAGAAACTAGTTAAAAAACCCAACAGTTTTTTTTTATTAATAAATTTCTTCATTCCAGAATTTCTCGAAAAAAATTTTTCAAAAATTCATAGCTCGAAAACTACAAAAAATCGGCTAACATACATGGGGTATATTCTGATAGCTCATGACGACAGGAATCTAAAAAAAATTTTTTGACGTCAAGGTTTGGACCACCCTGTATATACTTCGCACATAGGAGTATTTCAATCATAAAACCGTTTAAAAATATTTCATTGGTTTTTTGAGGATTTTAAGGAATGAAACAAAGAATTTGATTGTAATTATATATTTCAAACCGGCCAAGAGCATGTCGGGCCATGTTCAATGTAGGGTTCCGTAGTTAGTCAAAAACGGATGGGCCGATTATGTTCGAAATAGGTTTATTTTAAAGTATTCTATGAGCCCACAATTCGTGATATTTTTTCATATTTTTGGACCCACGGATCAAAAGTTTGAGGGGGAGAGAGACCAATTTTTTTTATTCTGAAGCGGTTATCTCCGAAAATATTTATTTTATAAAACAACTTTCTTCTGGGGCCCTTATTGTTTTTGAAAGACCTATTCAACGATACCCCACACTATAGGATTTCAACAAAATAAAAAAATCATCCCCACTTTACGACAAATTATAAGAAAAAATTGTATGTGATTAAAATGTATATCTGTGCCAAATTGCTAATTTATAGTATTAACGGCCATTGCGCTATGCTACAGACATGGCGAACCTATAAGGGTTCCTAGTTTACTACGGAACCCTAAAAAATAGTATTATGGGCAGTGCGGCCTCTTCTTGTGGGGGGGAGGCCAGGAAATATATTTTTGTCTGAGTTGTCAAAGTTGTGCCTTAACATTAGTGCAGGGAATTGCATGGGGGTTTGATATGTTTGTGGGTATCGCCGGGAATTGGAATCTCCCGCAGCACGGTTTTCGGCCTCGCAGGCGAGCGCGCGGCGGGGAACATTCCAGGCCCTGGGCCCTGTGCGAACCTCGGCCTTCGGCCTTCGCAGGTCGTTTTTATGTTACACTTTTCCATCGCGTAGCCTGGGATCGCTGGGTTCTCTCACGATAATGAGTAATTCGAATCAGTCTTTCGTCCAAAAACTAAAAAAAATGTTCCTGTTTTCTTTCCCTTACATGCTTGCATTATGCTGAATAATGTCAGTTTACCAAATTCTTGAAACATTTCCAAAGAAATTGTAACAAAAACCAACAAAGTATGACATTCAAAAAATTTATGTTTATGACGCTGTAACTTTAACCTACTGAAAATCTAAATGGCGGACGTATGCGGACAGTTTTTCTTACACAATCGATGTACATAGACCTTAACATTATTTCGATCTAAAAAAACTAAGTTGCCAAGTCTTGACACATAAACAAAAACACGATTGTCTTAAATTTTCACGGTAAAAATATCGAAATTTAACTACACAAATTAACCAGGTTTTAAATACATTATTTATAACCGATATTCAAAAACTATTACAGAATAATAAAGTACATACCTTCTTCTTCTAGGTTCAAAAGCTTTTTTTTCAATCCGCGGCCATATAAAAATACCACGACAAAAAGTAAACTTTGCAAAGATGAAATCGTCGAGAACAAAATCGTACACTTGTAGCAATAATTAGGTTCCGACCGATCTTGCTCAGGGATTCGTGAGGGGTGGGAGATTTTAAGCCTTTTATCAGGTGGACCGGTTAGTCAGGAATGTAAAAAACACGATAGGCGGTGAATTTGACTGATATAGCTATTTCGACTTTTAAGCGGTTTTTTAATGCATATACTCCTATGTGCTTCGTGTAAAGCTGCAAAGCCAATTCTGTCCTTACGGAAAGCGTAAACAATTGTTTGATAATTGAACTCTATCTGCTTTGGTAGTTACGCGGTATTGCATTATCCCCGACGAGACTGAATACATGATATAGACGACAGATAGACTGAATTTCCTATCGACCGAACATTATTCAATTGGGTTAGCAGTAGGCAGGTTGGTAGTGCCACTCACTACTCGCTACTTCCGAGTTTAAAATTATACTAATACGCCATTGAGGACAGGACCGGTCATTGTGGTAATAATTAAATACGCCATGGTAATACGATGAATAAAATACGCTAGATAAAGAATATTAAATATGGCCTGACCTCGTATTATTAGGGTGCTCCTACATTGCAACAAGAATAGGTAATCTAGAAAAAGTAAACATTTTATCATTCCAATTTAGGGCACTAATAAGCGCAATTACCTACGTATTTTGTTAAAACAAGATTAAAACAATGAATAATAGGAAGTAGCGGTACATTGGGAGGTTTTCAAAAGCAATAGTGTTTAGTATATTCCTTTTCAAGAGTACCACAAACATTCAACTCCTCATAACTAACACAAGCAGTGATTGCAAATACATTTGATAATGATAACTTGATAAGACATTTATTATCTTTTAATACTAAATACCGAGTGGTAATTCTAGTAGTTAGGTACTCCTTAAAAGATAAGTCATTTATAATTATATCGCCATCGTATTTTTGTATCGCGATAATTTAGGATATCTGATATATGAAAACTACAAATCCATAGGATATCATCTTATACAGTGTGTGGCCTTTAACACGGGAGAAAAATGAAATGAGTGATTGCTTAGACTATCTGCAATAATCCTGCAAAGGTCCCGATGTTCCAAAATTGTTAAGTTCGGAGATATTGTTATTCAAAGTTATGGACCCTAAGTACTGGATCTAGGCATCACGATATCGTAGCTTGTCAGTCGCAAGACATCTTGATAATAACCAGGTAGGTACACTGAGTCATAATAGTTATTTTGTTTTTATTTATACACTAATTAGTTACGTTTTTTTAATCATTTTGTACATTTTTCAGCTCTTTTTTTAGCTTATTAATGCACCGTTTAAATTTTCACCCCAGTTGTAGACCACACACCGTATATCTTAAGTATAGAGACAATTGAATATACAATCAGCAGAACTTGGCGTAGAATCCCTGCATACAAATCTAATATCTATTCACTACAATATTATTAACCAATGCTAAGAATTTTAATCTACAAACATATTGACGCAGATAATCGATAAAGCAAAAAAAAATTGTATACTCCTAATAACATCAAAGTAAAAGATTACCTATCACAACTATCTAATCTGCCTGGTTATCTAATTTAAGATCTGAGCTGTCCATAACTGTCTAAATCATTAACTTAATATAGGTATATTATACATTATATCACACCTCACACCCTTATCGTTACCGAGAATTGAACCTGACATACATGTGATAATCTAAAAGACAAACTGAAATCACGCGTCGTTGTGTACACAAATCACCTGCAAAGTGTTATCTTGTTCATTATTGTTTGAAAACACGCTCTGAATCAATACCTTAAAGTGTAGATTATTCTGCAAGGTCATTACTATCTGTCACAGCGTGAATGAACGGATTATGTAACGTCCGTTGTAATACGTCATTCTTCATTACGTTCGGAGAATGCGGCGATATATTTGAATGTATTGCGGACCGGTAACATTTGCTCGACTGACATGAAAGACTATCAAAATGCTTGACGTACTGCCTAGATAGGCGAAAAGGGACATTCACTAAGAATTGAACTGATGATTGACTGGGTGAATGAATACAAGATATAAATAAGTAAACAAGGGTAAATCAACTTTTTTCTGTCCGTTATCGCCATGGTTACGGTCTCCTGAGTCACGCTGGTTTTATCCAAAATTATGCTACTTAAATTACGTAAACACGCATGTAGTCCAAGTGTGTAGCTAGACAATTGAGTATAGGGTTTATGAACACCGGAATAATTCATAAGTAGCATAATTTTTCATAAAACCAGCGTGACTTAGAAGACCGTAACCATGGCAATAACACACAGAAAAAGTTGATTCACCCATAATCTTTCGACATACATTTAAAATATACTAACGAAAATATCGATGCAGAGAAGTGTTTCATTGTATATAGATCTCTTTTTACCGTGTTTAACTAAGCTTACCCATGTTCTAGTGGATATTTTCACCAAAACGTACCTGCAGCAAAGTGTTTTGTCCGTATCTTTGGACGCAAGCTTCCATGAATTCGTCGATAAAGTCGTCATACTCCTTGCCTCGCACACGTTTCTGCCTCAGACCGATGTATAGAGGGTCTTCTAGAAGGTCCTACAAAACGAAATTAACAACAATAAACATCACGGAGATTTGCAGCATAATGTTCACTACAATTTAACATGAATCTTCATTTTGGAGGTTATGCGGGTCAAATGCAACTATGAGGTAAATGAGACTAATTGGATAAATAAATAAATAAATATAAATATCTTTGGACATCTTACACAAATCGACCTAGTCCCACGGTAAGCTCAAGTAAGGCTTGTGGATTTGTGGATTTTCTCTTGATTTATTTCTAAGATCTAATTTTTGGAATATAGAAATTTTTTTGATTTATTTAAAGCATCACAAAGGATTTTTTTACAGAACCATGATTAATTAGTCGAATTAACTTTATAGTTACATTTGCCCTAAATGATCTCACACAGAATTATAATTTTTATATTTATTAAGAGAATTGTTTAGAATATCAATTTCATGCAAAAAAAATCTTAACAAATGTACCTGGTTGTTAGTACCAACGTCCAGGGTAATGGGCAAGCACTGATGAGGTTTAATGCCGGCTAGGGCAGTGTAAAGTGACAGCTTGCCGACAGGAATACCCATGCCGTAAGCTCCAAGGTCACCAAGACCCAAGATTCTTTCACCATCAGTGAATACAATGGCCCTCACGTCAGGCTCTGGCCTAAAAAATAAAGCATTAATTTTAATTTTACCCATTCAAAGTAAATTCCGACTACTGGCTCTTTTAAATAGGTAATGTGTTACGTAAAACACATAAATAACATATGAGATTCAGGTAGGTAAATGTTTACTGGCGCGGCACCTTAAAAAATTACGTGTCTCTATACTAGGTATACCGGACCGGAATTTCAATATAGCTCAGGTTTTACAAGTATCGACGACGAAGATACACGGACACGGACACGTAAGACAGCTTCGTATCTTTTCGTTATATCTTTTCTACAAATTGAGTGTATACCGAGATCATACCTACTTTTTACCATTTTAGAATTACGCACATCGCTAAAGTCGGTATTTAGTCTCACCAATAAACCAGTGATTAGATATTAAACTGGTGATTAGTAATGACTTACCAGTTTCTAAGAATGTTGAAAATATGTCCTCTATCGTTGATTGTGATAAACAGACCTCTAGGTCTTCTGTAGATGAGTCCGAACCTCTGGCAAGCTAAACCCACTGTCGGTGTATAAACGATCGGAAGGTATTTCTCAACGTTCTCCGATAGAAGCCTGAAGAAAAGCTTCTCATTCCTATCCTGAAATAGTTGAACACCACTGTGTAAAAGATTTAGGTCCACCCTAAACCTTTCAGTGTAATAACTAAACAATTTCTAAAAATAATTATGTACATGTATAAGGTTATAACGTAAGATAGCCTGGTTCGTGTAAATAATGTACCATTGATCTAACTCCCCGGTAAACACATTACCGGAGCAATAATAATTATGAGAAAAAATATTACAGTAGTACCTACTTATAGTCCTTATGACATTCTCATATTAGTCTAGTACTAGCAGGTTTATGATGGTTCTGTGTTTATCATACGTCGACATTGCCGTCACGTTCTGACAAGTATTCAAGTGTAAAAGTGACCATCGAAACCACCTGGTCCGGTTTGAGAGGATATATTTCTGATTTTTATTCTTAGAGGTTCCATAACTGAGCACCGTAGAAAGAATAAGGAGGCGCCATACCATTTAATAAACAATAATTTATATCTTGTTATTTGAATTGTACAAACAGTTACACAGTTGGAACCAAAACTTTACGTGTCTGTGATATAACCATCAATCGAAATTATTTAATTAGTCTATTTATGACAATACGACAGTGACGAACAATTAAAATAGTAGGTATATATGCATAAACGCCGATAAATGCGATTGTACTTTGTGATTAGTATAACCATCACTCAATTTAATTAGAATATTGTTTCAGGGTTTCCTTTTACCATATAAATTAAATAATTCAGTTAATGGAGAACGTCAGAATTGGTTAACTGTTAACAAAGTATCAAGTAATCGTGGTAATTTTCCTCCACCGTAAAACATTATTTAGACTTTTACTTATTCGTGCAATACTTTTTTATTTAGACCAATATTAATCATAACCAGAGATCGGACAAATGTGCGTCATTGTTCGCAATAATATGGACATGACTCCAAAGTTGATTGAATAATTAATCATTTAGTAATTTTTAGAAAATTACCTATTTGACACCGGTAACTATGAAAACCTTTGCAAACAGTCAGCTTATAGCTTCGAAATCAAAGTTCAAGAAATTATTGTAAGTTTAAAATAGTAAATTTAACTGTACGGCTCTTCTTAAGTTGCAACCGGCATTCGATGTTTAGTAAGTATGTACCTACTTGAAGGTAATCGTCAATTGGCTGTCATATTACAATAATATTACCAATGGAATTCCGTTCCCCCACACCGGTGTTTAATATAACAACCGCACAAGTGTTAACTCTCCCTGCCACCACGGCCAAATCCTTAAAAACATAAAGATAAAGTAATGGTACCTGAATCACTCTTAGTCACCTGTAACTCGACGAGGTAGAGATATTTGTTCAAATTGTCCTCGTATCTGTCAATAGAAATTCTGCAGATGTCCAGTTGTTCTTCTTGCGTTTTGAACTTGGCAGCTAAGAGGCCATGGATGCCGAGGTATTGGCGTTCTTCTAGCGTGAAGGCCAGGCCCTAAGACAAAGGATTAAAATAATTATCTCAAATTCGTGATGTTTCGACTTGTTTACATCGTACTTCATATTCAACTCTCTAAACGAAATATAGGTAAAATTCCCAAAGTTCTAGGATTACCAAGGTAAGAACTATAATTTTCAGCAAACAGTTTCCCGGAACTAGCCACAGCCAAACAAAAGCTCACAGTGCAGGAGGTCTACTTTTCTCTGCAGCTGACTGTACATAACTACAGTCGCCACCGTAAATATCCCAACATGTATGTCAACCAATCAACTTTTTTCGGTTTGTTATTGAATACCATGGTCGCTTGAGTAACCCTGGTTTTATGCTAAATTATGTTACTTAGATTATACAAACACGCATTGTTCTGGTGTTAATAAGCCCTTTCCTTAATAGGCCCCTATAAACATGGACTACATGCATTTCTTCATAATTTAAGTAACATAATTTAGCATAAAACCAGGGTTACTCAGG
The DNA here is from genome assembly GCA_025490895.1 of Thaumatotibia leucotreta. Taxonomy (NCBI): domain Eukaryota; kingdom Metazoa; phylum Arthropoda; class Insecta; order Lepidoptera; family Tortricidae; genus Thaumatotibia; species Thaumatotibia leucotreta. Next base: position 49,639 of record JALPQI010006287.1, read on the forward strand.
AGACCGTCACCATGGTAATAAAACTAAAGTCCGAAAAAAGTTGATTCACTCAGGTACTGTAATCTGTTATGGACCTGGACACCTGGACACCTGGACAATATACTTATCTACCGATATTTACGCGTCTATTGTGAAACTTAAATGACAATCATAAATCATAAGATTTATATAACGTTGTATTGTGTAGTATAATTATTATACTATATTTTATACGTAAGTAGGTAGACGGGAGTTTCCTCACAAATGCTAAATAAAAAGTAAATATTTTGCCAGCCAGCAGCCAGCTAAAGAAATAGGTACATCAATTTCTCATTAAGTTTCATAACGTGTCACAGCCACGTACAGAAAGTTAACATTAATAATCCGGCAAGCTCTCGCTGCGAGAATACCTATTTGGATTTTAATTAACTGACAGAAAATTGAACTTTCAGCAACTTCAATGAAATGAATTGCCAGTTGAAGGGTTATTTATTTTATACGTTATAGAAACTATCCTTAAACAAAAATTTCCCATAACTGGGTAGTTCTATGCGATTATTCTGTCGCAACAATCTAGTCATTACCATTCCCAAATTATTGACGAACTGCGTATAAATAGTGGAGTTATTTTTGATTATCTTGTAGCTTTAATGAACAAAAAAACGCGTAACAAAATCGCATAGAAACACCGAACTATGAAAAAATAAGTTCATTCCCATTGCCAGTGAGGTTTTAGGACTTAGAATAGCCTAGAAGGTTTTTAGAAGTGTCCGATTGTCGATATTTTTTTGTATAGGTACGTGCTACTTATGAAACTAACTGATTTCCAAAAAATCTGCTCGTAGCGTAGGGAATGCACTGATGTTTTGGTTACCATGTATGCTTATTTATGAACTCAAAGCTCGATGCAGCGGCTCTACAACTAAATATTTAACTTCCCTGAACCGGAAACCCTCAATTAACTTTTGTATTTACGTGGTGGCGTCACTCCACTCACATCAATCAAATTATTATGAGCATACCTGGGATAACTCGGGGCATTTATACGAAAGTGATGTAGCAAAATATTTTATCGACTATAAATATATCGATGTTACTGTGAATGACAACATGAAAATGTTATTCGGCATAAATAAATATTAGGTACTTACTCTTCAATTAAAATTAAAAATAAATTTAAACGGGTAGTTACGCGTTTATTTTAAAATAGTTTTCAAAATATACAATTAATATTAAAATATCAATATTTAAATTGCCATTTTGATTAAAATGACATCTGCATACTTATACTATCTGAAGAGGCCCGACATCATATGACATCGAACCTCTGTACTGTAATCGAGAATGTTCAATAAGCACATCTTTTATTATAATTATATCGACATCTTTTTAATCGATATCAAATCCCTATAACTTGCCCCCAGTTATCCCAGGTATGATTATGAGACATACTAAATAGCTAGCTAGATATCTGTGAACTTTGTAGATATAAGTACCAACAACTATCACCCCCAATTAAGTTTTGCTACCTCCTAATGCTGCTTTGCTAATTGGTAAGCAGTTTAACAAAATAAATTCGGGCTTTAAAATTTGAAAAGCGACCTGATTTGAAAAAAAAAACGGCCATGTGCGCGTGTCTGTCTCGCGCACGGATTCCGTACCATTATAAACTAATCGTAAACAAAACGAGCAAATAAATCACGTTTGTTGTATAGGAGCCCCCCCAAATATTTATTTTTAGTATTTGTTAATTGTTAAAGCGGAAATAGAAATCCAGGACAAGTGAAAATTTCAAGTGTCTAAATATCACGGTTCTCGAGATACAGCCTGGTGACAGACGGACGGGTGCGCCAAAGTATTTATAAAATTGCAACTTAGATTATTGGAACTCCGAAAATTTTTCTTATACAATTTAACTTCATAATGATCGGTATTTAGAATAATCTTTGTTCATAATCATCATCACATAGAATTATTTATGTTCATAATATTGTTTTTCATACATATTTTTAGTACTAACTTTTATGTTTATATAATTTTTCACTATACTTATTTTATGCTATATATTCTAATGTTATAGGTATTTATTTTTATCTGTACTGGTTTTATGTATGAATTATTTTTGTTTAATTAAATATAAATCGTACTATTACTGTAAACTAGCTACCTGCACAAATCAGGTTGTGGCAGAGTAGGTACTGTACTAAACGGGTTCCCTCTAAACTTTTTTTGTCCGAAACGCTTAGGACATAACAGACTTGGTATAATCTATTTTGGCATCAACTTAATGAGACAGAAACATCACTTGGCTTAAATAACAATATTTCGAATATTATTTTGTCCGAAGCTATCTTGGCATATCATTAATTACGCCGAGTGTTATAAGACAGAAATTAGATTTGCATTTTTTTTTTGGGCATGTAGCCACATGTTCGAAACTTGCCTTTTTCGTCAGGCAGTATTTGCCGTGAGGGTGAAAATTTCTGCAGTGAGCGAGCGAAGCGAGCGAACAAAACCTTCCGGGGCAGATCCGACTCGGATAGGTTAGGTTAGAAGACTAAGGCGGGAGCAAAGCTCCCGCCTTAGTCTTCGAGGTTATTTTTTTTTTAGCAACCTAGAAAGTACTCAGCTCAGTAACACAGTAAGTAACGTATGGAATATTACTACTACCTCGATTATATTGAGAGGTTGTAATTATTCCTTCTCTGTTATGCTAAAACAAACTATGCCAATACTTTTTATGCACATCCAGATTATGCCTCATCATAACTAGGAGCATCGAAATTATGCTCGAATAATATTCGAACAACTCGAAATCTGCCACAAAGAAATATGCTAAAGTTGAGTATGTCACAACAGTTTCTGCACAAAGCCCATTATGACTACATAGTTTATGTTATTCATAAAATAATTATACCACAACAGAGTGAACCTAATGGGAAAATGTTTATAAATCAAAAATTTATTTCAAATAACTTTATGAGTATAGATTAATCTACTTGACGACTTTAGGAGGATAAAATTTCGAAATAAAAATCGTTATGAACATTGTAGGTAGAAGTATAATTTTTAGTAAGAAAAAAAGTATGAGAAAAAAATTTCGGAGTAATGATGATTATGAGTAAAAAACGTTAGTAGTAGTTAGTTATTAGTAAAAATATTCGAAGAAAAAATTGTATAAGTGCCAATATGGACCCCAGACGGACAGACAGGCAGCGGAGGTTTAGTAATATGATCCCGTTTTACACTTTGGATACGGAACCCTAAAAAACGCCGACTAATGTTCCTGCTTAGATTAGTTACTACGTAGATCTAAAAATGAATCTGACATTTGAAAATATTTCTAGTTCCGCATAGACGAATAGTCAAGTTAAAAACATCTACTAAAACCAAAGCCAGGACGAGTTTAATTTTAAGAATATACCTACATCATTAAGACGAAACCAACTAAACTTAGTAGTCGATTACGTAAAATTATTATAGATTTATCTAACACGATCTGGAAATTTTAGCACAGGACTTTTTTAACATCTGAAAACGAAATCTTAATAAACTGTCGTTAAAGTAAAAGCTACAAAATTTTAAGTGCGGACTACAGACAAATACAAGCCACAATTTAATATATTCGGTATAAAGTGCCTATCTAGATGAGGACAAGTTCGTGACCTCTACGCCCTTGACCTATTTTATACCCAGACCTATATAAACCCTGGGATAGGAAAGTGAAGACTTGAGAATAACAAGCAAATAATTAGGATAAAATTGGATCAAATGCAAAGCAACTTAAATACCTACACAATACTATTTTTTTATCCAAGGTGTCAGGACTGCAGATAGGTACTCAAACATGTCCATTAGTTATTTTTATAACGCAAGGATCTCGGCATCCTCGGCCTTGGTCCTTAACGTTTGTGGTGTTAAAAACAGGAACTCGTTTGCTACTCTTTTAAAGGCTGTAATACTGAATAACTTAAGATTGTAGGTAACCGATTCGCATTTTTCAAAAACCTTACTCCTTCTAGTCTGTCGTCGTTTAGTTTGCAACTCACCTTGTTAAGTCGAGGGTCTTTGAGGTGATCTATACCTCGAACCATGTTGGGGCACAGTATGTCGCCAGTAACTTCGTGATGAGCCCTTATGAGGGACGAGCAATCGCCGATGGCAGGGCATTTTGCAAGGGCTAATGCAAGCACTCTGTTAGGAACACTTGAGCTTGTGCTGTGTCTGTAACAAACAAACAAAGATAGTTCTAGTAGGTTGCACCAATCCGTCGTCGGCCACTTGCTAAACTTTATTGCATGGTAAGTTTCATAGTAAAATATGTAATGTTGATCAGTCCGTCAATTGTTGCTGGTGCAACTGGCACTCAGCCTTTAGTTGCCGATAGAGGAATAAACATCCAAAAGTATACAACAGCAGGCTTGTATAGGTTGTGATTATTTTAAAACAACAAAATGTAATTCCTGCTGCGCACAATTATTAACGGCAAATTAGGTTGTGTTTATTATAATTATTATTCAGCTTTCTGGCCTCGTGCTTCTATAGGAAAATGATCTTATACGACCTTCCTAAGCTAATTCATTAATCATTGTCACCATGAATAGGTGTTTTGAGAAATATTTTGGTCCTATTCAAACATGTAATGCAATCGTTTACCATGGTTTACAGAAGTAAAGCAACAGTGAAGATCGATACTTCAGGAATAACTATTCAATGCCAGCTTATTCAAACAACTCTTAACAAAAGTTGCAACACACGTTCATGCTATGAAATGTTAGATTTTACCATTATACTTGCGAAACAGGATTGATGTTAGATACGGAAAAACCATAATTGATTAACACTTGAACACGCGTTATCCATAGCGTAGTACCTGTACCTAACCGTATTTACATAATCGACAAATGTATGAAATATCATGTAAAAAATAATAATAATTCATATATTTCTTAAGAGAGAGATCTAAGCTAAAATACAGATGAAAAAAACCGGCCACGAGCCATGACGAGGCCGTGCCCAGTGTAGGCTTATTATTCTTTTTTAAATACCTATTCAACGATACTCCACATTTAAGTAATTAAAAAAACCTTCCCCTCTTTACGTGTAGGGCTCCCCTACACGTAAAGAGGGGAAGGTTTTTTACGCGAAAAAAATATTTTCTATATTTTATTCTACTACTTTGTTAGAGGGTGATGGCCGTGTGGAGACGGCAGTAAGAATACATTTGTCACCACCCCAACTCCTCCTGCGGGTGTCGTAAGAGTCGACTAAGAGATTGAAGTGTCACTGACCATTATTTGACAAAAGATTGATGATGGGCAGCAGCGTCATCATAGTGGACACATTACTGAGATCGCCAAGCTCAGCCTGGTGATTATGGGCATTTACCTCCTAATGCGTCTATTCGCATAGTTAATAGGAGAGGTCTACGTCCAGCAGTGGACTATCATAGGCTGATCATGTAGTATGTATTGTTATACCTATACGACATTGCAAGCTTCTAGTAGATACTGTGGGTACTAACGGTCACTGAGCTATGCTGCGGAAACTCAGACAGATGGGCGGCCATAGCGAAACAATAAGGGTTCCTAGCAGCGACCGCTATTTTTCCATACAGAGAACGGTTATTTTTTCGTTCTACGGTACTTATACATAGGTATAAATTCTTTGTTAATGGAGTAATTTAAAAATACGATGTTGTTGATTACATAAACTATCGAGTAAGTACTATACGTAAAGAGCATAAAACGTTTTAAAATATTAGGCTATTCCGAGGAATTTCTAAAAAACCGGTTCCGATCCCTGGTTCTTAGTTTACTACGGAACCTTAAAAATGCGTAATATCGTTTTCACAAGTAGAAATGAGTTACGTGAACATGCGTTGAAGGTGCATACACAGCGCGCCAAATTCTTTCGTTGGCGAATTGTTTACGATCTCGAGCGCATGTGCCAAGTTAAGATGCGACCACACCCTAGCTTATAAATGTTTTCCCGCATGCTCCCCGTCTTGACTTAATTTCCTATGTCTTCTAGATGGGACAAAGGGCATGTGTGCAGTGTGTCGCCAACGCGAACGGTTTTCAGCGTTTCTGCAGTGATCGTCCGCCGCCATCGCCAGGGCCGCTTACGGTGGCCACGTCTTTGCTTTTCTTGTGTATTCATGTCTAGGGTTTGCCTCGAAATGTGGTCGGGGTCTTTCGGAGCGTATGGCCAATCCAGCTCCATTTACGGCGTTTGATCGATCGGTGTCTCAACGCAGCGCTCCCATAAATGCTTTTACCGCATGCTACCGTACCGTTCCCCGTACCGTTGCTTAAAATCGGTGAAGGTACGGAATCTCAGTGATGTGCCGTACGCGTCGTAGCTTTATAGTATTGTGACCACACTGTTGCTGAAATTGTGCAGCCGTAACGTCTGCCCCGTATGAGAGATTTTTGACGCGAATCGTTTGTGGAACAGTTGCTATTCAGTACCGTCAATGTTTTTTTAAACAGCGGTGTAGTCGCACCTTTATAGGTACCGAACTACTCGTAGCTCATAGTTACCAATGATTATTAGGGTCCCGTACGAGGATAACATTGGACCCTTTTACTAAGATTTCACTTCACAGTCCGTCCGCCCGTCTGTCCGTTTGTTCGTCCGTCTGTCTGTCTGTCGTCACTGTCGTCAGGCTGTCTATATCTCACGAAAGTCACGAATCGTGGTAGTTGAAATCATCGCATGTGTATAAAAAAGCTGCTCAGTATTTTTTAATTATTTATCTACATGTTATTATGCACCAGGCACATAAATAACCATTTTTTATGTACCTATAGGTAGTATAGGTATTCCACAGCGTTTGTGATATTAGAATGTTAGTAAATTAACACTACTTTAACAAGTGTTTCAGTGTTTCCAGTTATGAGAATATTCTGGTAACAAACGGTTTTACGGCTGTACTGTTTAGGTATGTTACGTAATTAACCACTTAGCACTTAACCTACCTAAATTTACATGAATAGCCATCTAGCACACTATTATAAAATTGTACGAAATATTCTTATTATCTTCGAATAATAATATTTTGCATGTAGCTAAAATTTCATATTATAGTAGTTCATGCCAGTGCCACCTACCTAGCTATATGCTGTTTGAATAGTCATGTGCAATATATACAGCATGCATTTTTAAGTTATAAGCCCCAAACTGCTGGAGTAATTAGTGAAGGCTCTACTAAATACATTTTAAAATGTAAATTTCAGGCTTTTTTTTCCATACAAAATAAAATTTCAGTGTTGCTGTTGAATGCTTGCACTACATTGCTCATCAATAAATTTTCAGAGAATCATTATGTTTTAGCCATTAAGTCTAACTTAAAATTACCTTGCAATGGTTCATAGTACTTACTGAACCTACATTCATGTTCAAGGTAATATTAGAAATACATGCTATATAAAATAATATATGTAACTATGAAAATATAAACATTCCTATTACAAAAGAGGAAGTCTTATACTGCTACAAAAATAAATTCCTTATCAGTATTATAAGCCCTGTAATAAACATTATAGTTCATATTAGTAAACAATGCAAATTGCATATAATTTAAAAATGCCAGCATCTTATGTGAGCTACCAAACATATTTTAAGGCACAGTGAAACGTTGCCAGCACAATTAGTTTGAGACAGGCTATAAATAAACAGAAGCTATTGGCAGAAATATTTGCCAATTATGAAATGGTGAAAAAAAGGTCATTTGGTTACCAAATACAGGATTAAGAGTCCGATGTAGATTTGAAAGTGCAATAGTTAATAATTAATTAACGCATGTAAACTGCAACACATATATACTATTGGTATTACAAAGCATTATTTTAGTATCCAAAAACATGATTACCTAGAGAGCTTCTATTGCAAGTATGTCGATTCATACATACAATACTGAATCTATATTTTACAATATAAATTTTCATGCCACCTAATGAAATTTTAATTACAGATGTTTTTTTTTATGAAATATACTTTTTAAGAACTTTTGTTTATCTAATAAAGTTTGGTATTTATTCTTAAACTTGCTGTAACAAAATGGACTTTTATTCAAAAAATATGTATGAAAGCGGAAAAAAGTATTCCATTTTTTCCTTAGAGGACTCATTTTTCAACATATTTATGTAACTTACATACCATTTAATATCATTTTGATTATAAAAAAGTAAACTAAAGTTGCCTCTTCAATCAAAAATTGTGAAAAACTCTTCCTAGATTGCGGTCCATTATTAAAAAACTAAGAACAACAATAGAAAAGTAATTATTCAGTTAGAAAAGAAACCTAGGAGGATTCTTTTTAGTTACTCCAATATACTATCACAAAAATGAGACAATTCGTAAAAAAATACTGGACTCTTAACATTATGGCAAATCATATTGAATTGACTGGTTTTCTAATAATTTAACCCTGTCAAAGAAAGGAAGATGATGATTTTAATAAGTTATATTAGGTATTATTATGTGTTGTTTCTTACTTGTTTGAAATGTGAACATGATATATATAATATAGGTGCTGGTTATCTATTTTATGTTCTATTATGTTTTATGAATAATTATTAGTAAATATATTAATACGTGATAATGAGGTGATAATATTAGTAAGTGTACAGTCACATTTAATAATAATTATAATATATTGTGTATACATTTCAACTTACAAAATGTTCTAGGTGAGGCAAACTTGTTGATATAATTTTGGATCTGACCATTATACTTAATTTAAATATATGATTGCCAAGAGTAGCAATCAAAGCAAAAGAAACAATAATCAATAATTAAATGATTTTGATTGTTTTTGGGAATATGCATTGAAATTGAATGTTATATAGAGCTTGTCAGTAACTACAGCTGCATAAATAAATATAAACAAACATCTAGAGACAAATGAAATTTCAAATGCCTGTATGGGGAAACTGCAGTAAGTACCTACCTATGGTATAGTTGGTGTATTTGTTAAGCTCAAGCTGCAGATTGTAAAGTGATTTTAAAGCACTTAGAAATAAATTGTTTGGTGCTTTAATATCATTTCTTTTCAGATTAGTATATTATATTTATAATCAATGACACCCAAAGAAATATTAAAAATCGGCATCTCTAAATAGCAGTCTGCAAGACATACTAAACTACAAAACCCACGAAAGCCAAAACTAAGGTGTAAACTTAATAAAATACCTTTCCAACAATTTGTCTCGGTGTCAGTTTTATTCATAAATGCAATAAAATGCAACTGTCACGTTATGTAAACTAAATATTAAATGGTACTTACAACAAAGATCTTGGGAGGGTGGAAAACATCCTGAAGTTATTGTTTCATCTACAATTTGAAAGCCTGATGAAAATTACTGACGCCTTCCCGTTCCCAAAACACTATTTTACAGAAAAACTGAAACGCCCTCCATGCGTTTATGGCAGTGATGACTGATTATATATTATATGACATGACAGGTACAGGCATAATATGACCTTCAAGTGTCTATGGAATTCATAGGCAAATCACAGAGTTCAGCTGCCCTAGCACAAATAGTGCGCGTCAACAACTCACGGAAAAAGAGACAGCGAGTAGGCAACGAAAAAGAGATAGGGAGTAGGCATAACGACTTGCTATTTAAATCAAATTATTATTTGCCTTGCACATCTTATCTAAAGTTGCGTCTTATATTCTTTGGTCTCAACAAAGTCTCAACTTAGTCTCAACTCAAAACTTAAGGCAATAACTTGCAAGCGTAAATTCAGCTTAAAAGTAAAATAAAAGGGCAATCAATATTTTTTTGTTCTATTCTAAGTTCTAATGACATGACACTATTGACACTGACACTTGAGCCACTTGGCAGTTGACACTGTTGACATTGACAGTTTTCCTTCCGTGTTGATCGTTGTAATTGTCATGAATCCGGAAAAAAACATGTCCTTATTATGAATCTGAAAGTTAATAATTGAAGCTCTTTATCTGCTGTTACGACCAAATTTTTGAAAAAATGATTAAGGAAGATGATCCGCAATTTCGAATCACACCATTTCAGCAAATGGCATCTGCGTGTTCCGGTGCACTTGTAACCTCATTATTCAGTAAGAATAAGTTGTAATGTGTGTCTTTAATTGCTATTACTGTGACTTTGACCGTCACAAAATCTTTTTGTCGTAAATAAACGATTACTTATTTACAGTGACACCTTTGGACGTGGTTAAAATACGTTTACAGGCACAACAAAAGGCATTATTATCTAATAAATGTTACCTCTATTGCAATGGTTTGATGGAACATCTGTGTCCTTGTGGTGAAACAGGATGGATACCAAGGAGGGTTCACTTCAACGGAACTATGGTACCTATATTTAATTAATTTGGTCTGATGATCTGTTCTTATAATTCATGTAGGGTATTCTTTGTGATCTCATATTATTATTTCAGTAGTAGTATTCATCCACTGGACTCATGTTAATTGAGATGGAGACAAAAATTCATATGTTTCCTTGAATAATATACTGCATCTTTTTTTTTATGCCATTCATCAGTAGAATCCAAAAAACATGTAAACAAAATTTGCTGACTTCCCAGCGTCTTCGTCCTTGACAAATATCGTGAAACATATCCATATGAATTTTAATGTTAATACTAATAAATATCCATAATTTCAACTAAAAATTTATTTGAAGTGAAGGTTTATGGTTTTAACTTGGTAATAAAACCAAGATAGAGTTTTAAAAGTTTGTGATTATGGAATAAATTATTTTTTTAGGTTTGTTTACTTTTTTCTGGATTCTACTGTCAAATGGTATAGTATAGAATATTATTTCATCATACTGTATTTTATATTTAAGTAAAATAATATTACTTACAATTTTTAGGATGCTTTTTATAAAATTTCTAAATTGGAAGGAGTCCCTGCTTTATGGTCCGGTTTGAGCCCTACTCTAATTTTGGCTGTACCCTGTACTGTGATATATTTTGTAACTTATGAACAACTCAGATACAAAACTAAAACATTATACAATCATATCACTTCAACAAGTAAGTGTTGATATTCATTAAATATTGTGTGTATATAAGCTTGTGTGCAAAATTTAAAATACATAGAAATGTACCTAATACCAATTCGGGGAGCCATCCTAGAATTATTTTTTTTTTAATGACACCCTAGGATTAACCCTTCGTATGTCTAAGCACTGATCAGTGACAAGGAAACTATTAGAAAAAAATATTCGCGACACACAAGGGGTTAACATTTTAGCTGTCACCCTTCTAATTTTGCATACCAGCATGACACAACATGAGATTGATATGCATACATTTTGTGTCAATCACACCAGGTTTGATTAACTATTATGTAATGACATATTTCAGCTGATCAACCCATGTGGATACCATTAATGTCTGGTGCTACAGCACGGACTGTAGCTGTAACTATTGTCAGCCCATTGGAACTTATAAGGACAAAGATGCAGTCAAAGAAACTTACTTACTCAGGTAAAAAAGAACTTGTTGTTATTCATCAAGACTTTGACAATAAAATTGTAACCTCAATAGCCCTATATCTTCGTAAGGCTCACGGTCCTGCCTGTAGTACTTAAAAACTTATTACCAAACAAATTTAGATTCTACTTAATCAGACCAGAGTTGCATTGGTTTTCGCTCATAAAATTTTTCAGTTAAACTGAAATCAACTTTATTCCTGCCCAGTAGTAAGGTGAAAATTTCAATGACGATTTTCTCTTAGGCCTTAGGAGAACATCATAATATTCATAATCTGTAGATGGGTTTGTCTGAAGATAAAAGCTTCTACTAATTGATTAACCATTATTTGATTTGCTTCTGGATCTGAACCTGTGTAGGTATTTTAATGAGTTTCAAAAATAAGTTCATATAGTTGTATGCTTTTAAAAGAATTATAGTCAAGGTGTTAAATGCATTGAAGTCACATAACACTATTTCCATTTCTCTATATAAATGGTCACACCATATTGCATGTGAATGATGATTCTCTCAGTTCCAATATCTACCTACTTACTTTGTTATAATATGAATATGTATTATTATTTTTTTTTAGAAATTACTGCTGCATTAAAGCAAGTTGTGAAAATTGAAGGATATAAAGGATTGTTTAGAGGGCTGGGGTCGACTCTTCTCAGAGATGTGCCATTTTCTGGTAAATATATTTCTTATTTTTGTCAGTAATCAGGTCCACACTGAATGACCCTCCTCGCGAGGCATCGGCCCCGCGTACCAGCTTGTTCAGTGTGGACCTAGCTAATTATGAATTACCTCGTACTCATTGTATTTGTACTCAAATTGCAGGTATATATTGGACAACATTTGAAACTGTAAAGAGGAAGTTTAATGAACCGGGTACAAATCCTGAGAAGAACACATTCTTATTTAATTTCTTTTGCGGTTCTGTTGCTGGCAGCGTAAGTATTTGGAATTAAGTAGTTTCCTCAACTGGGTAAATCCACAAAACTGCCACATTAGTTACTATTTCTTTTATGTATGTTTATATACCAAATTAAGTTAAACTTAGTCTAGCCTTTTAGGTAGATATACGCACGTTTCGCGCAGTTGTATTATGCCGTCTCTCTAGAAAATTGCCTCGCTCAAGGTTAATCAATATTACATTCCACGAGAGCTTTTGCTGTTAATTGGATCTTCTAACTTTGCTGAGGCTGGGTATCCCAAGTTAATTATCTGATATAAGTAATAACACAATTTTTTTATATAATCACCTCATATTTTCTTTCACGTTAGTGTTGTGATTTTTTAATAATTTAAAGTCATTATTATCTTTTACAGCTTGCTGCTTTTATCACTTTACCTTTTGATGTTGTGAAAACACATCAACAAATTGAGTTGGGTGAAAAAGAAATTTACTCAGGTATGTTATTGAGTATTATTAGTTACATTAAACCATTTTAAACCTAGGTACATCTCTGTATCTAAATTTCATATTGGTAGAAAATTTTGTTTCCTATTGTTCATTAACTAAACGAAATGGTTCCTGGTAGTATATGCCCTATATGCGCACTATCATGTTTGTTTATGTTGAAAAGACGCAAATACGCTATATAATAATGACTATACTAATATGACTTAATAGTAATAACCGGCCCTAGACCATTTGGTAACTAAGAAAAATCAGTGTCTGTATCGTGAGTTGGCAAGTATTGGTTAGGTTTTACTCGATACGTAAGCAGGCCATCGCGCTTTTTTCAATAAATAAGTGCGAGCGCAATAGAATGTTTTATACTTGTCAACTCCCAGGTACGGCTACAGAATGAGAGAAATCTTTTACTAGGTATAGGTACTTGTATTTTGACATGGATGGATGAATTCGAAATTTCGAGGATTTTTCTCTGTCACTCAAACGAAAGCGTCATTAGAGTGAGAGAGACAAATCCTCAAAATTTACGAATTTCGATTTTCGCGGTAGGTCCGCAGGATTCCAATTGGCTGATTGTCTATTGTTTTTTTTTTATATTTTCCAGATATGAAACATCGCCAGAGGGCTTCAAATACGCAAGACATTGCTAAAAATATCTACAGAAACAACGGTGTAAGAGGACTATTTACAGGCTTGTTACCTCGAATATTTAAAGTGGCACCAGCATGTGCAATCATGATAGCAACATTTGAATATGGGAAACAATTTTTCCAGGAATATAACGTAGAAAAATATAAGGAAAAGATGCAAAGGTAACCGTAACTGTAACCATCATGCCTAGGAACTTCGTTTTTAGGGTTCCGTACCAAAAAGGTCGAGTCGACGTTAAAGATATTACATTTAGTATATTTTAGGAGCCAATGATTGATTTACACGACCTTAATGTCAAGATTGTCAAGGCAATAAAATCGTGTACATAATATAATTTTTGTGCACCTAAACCATAATAATATTTTTGACGTCGACTGTACAAAAGCAACCCTTAGGCACTAGTGCGTATTTTTTGTTCGTGTTTATAGCCGATAGTTGATAGATTAGTAGCTCGCGGTGAGACCAGTGACTTATGGTCCGACTCTGTCTGTCCGTCCGTCTGTCTATTACTGAGAACCACTCTAGAACCACTGAAGCTATCGATTCTAAATATGAAATAGTTATGAAAAACGCCAACCTCTACAAAATAACTACCTATACGTGTATTATTATTCCCATATTTACAAAGTTATGTTAGAAGCTTGCTGCGGTCAAATGAAAAATCTTATTGGTTTACAAAATAAGGAATTATTCCAGAAATTTTAAATACCGTCTCGTATACTTTATCGCGCAGTGTCTATGTTCGCCGATAGATGGTGCTCTATACGTAATGTTCATTAATTTCATTATAGATTAGGTTCGGTTGGCTCTAATTATATGTATACGATTTTGAACCTTATGCCTTTGACATACGTTCCGAAATGTATACATATTATTAGACGTGACTGTATAAATTAGTATCATTTCTATGATAATGCTGATGACTGGTGTTTTTACCGTTTGCTATAAGTACTTACTTGTTGTTGACTAATTTTAGAATCTCAATACTTTTGATATTTTTCCTATTTTACCTAAATCATTGGATATAATATAAATATAATATTAAAAAGAATGTATATATTTATAATATATGTAAGCACTTGTTATTATTGTGTTATTCATTTATTAATGAAAGCTCTTGATAATGTGAAAAATACAAAATCTCATAATTATTTACTAATTATTTCAACCACTTCCATATTCCAGACGTGGCATTAAAATTCGAACATATAAAGATTAAGTGGCTACTTAGCAAGGTACCTGTAGCTTTTTATGTAGTAAATAAATTGAAGTACTTACCTACAAATAGTGATGGAGTAGTGCTCATTTTCCATCATGTTTTTACTCAAAAGTTCGAATTTATCTGTCTCCTCAATTAGCTTCATATCACTGCATTGGATATTGAAGCTCGTTGTGACAGCAATAA
>JALPQI010006288.1:0-58627 GCA_025490895.1 Thaumatotibia leucotreta
GATGTATGTGTACTTGAGACATTTTTCCTCGGAAATTGTTTTTAAATTTCTATTGTAAGTGATATTTAAGACAGTATGCGCCGGATCAAATACAGAGTTACTACAATTTACAATTATAATGTCGGCGTATTTCAATAATTTTTGCTCATTAATAATATTAGTCATTATACAGTTTCTCTTCTTTTTGAACCAAACGATACTCGTAAATAAATGCATAATTCTTTGTAATAAAACGGCATTTTTGTGATAGTGACAACGACAAAACAATCATATCACTTACATTATTAAACACTGCAGCAGTTGGTGGGTTCATTTATGAGTATTTAGTCATCATTCATCAGTGAAATCATCGTCTGTAGTTCGAAGATTTGACTGCTGACTGAATGAAACCGCCAACAGCTGCAGTATCTAATCATGAAAGCGACACGACTGTTCTTTAAGAATATAATTACGTTGAAAAACGCTTGATATCGATCTCATAATTATGATGTAGTTGAAGTTGAAGGTATTTTTGTTAAATTATTTTTTATTATGTCTTTGCACTGTGAGAGAAGTCTTTAATCTGCCATGTCTATAATTATAATTTCAAAACTACGTTCCTAATGCTGAATGATAGACAGTTTTTATGTACTAACTAAATGCACAAAATTATAATAAAACGGCTAAACTCATGTATATTCGGTAAATATAAAAAGTGGATAATAAACAGATGAGTACCAAGCGGCTCGCTGAACCCGTTGAGATAAACGGGTTGAGGGTGGTCTTGCGCCGGCACTGATGCCATGTCCGACTGCGGGTTTATGTCACCGAACACTACGTAACGTAACAGATGATAAGCACACGAAGTCACCTGTGCACAAAACCATCATTATTAGCTCGGAGATTACCGGCTTCTATGCCGTTGGCTCAGTCCAGCCCCCATTCCGATTAAAATTACTCTTAATCGCTCTGTATATCTTCCGTGGCAGGTAGCATCTTTACCGTACCAGCATCCTCGCTTTATCAAAGCGTTTAGGAAATGCAATGTGCCTGTATCGTATGCGTCCACAACACAATATATGCGTCCACCACAGCCGAGCTATATCTATCTCCCTGTCCTTGACACTCCGAATGTGCTCCGAGTCTTGTAGACCTATTACGTCGTTCCTTACCGAAGTCGTACGGTATCTCATAAACACCCGAACTGCCAAGTGAATTTCCGTCCTTTGGAGATCGTAAGAAGTACTCATATTGGTATGAGGACGCAAAATGGTCTTAATGCTACACCTTCGGCGTAATAGGCGTCCAATTCCGTTTGTCACTCCTGTAATATGAGGCAAAAATGATGGTGCCCTCTCTACTGTGTGGTGATGTCGAAACGTCCCTGAGCTCCTTGTACGCTGACTTTGTCTGCAACCATATCTGTTCCTCTCCAAGCTCTCCACCGTTTCGTCTCTTCTGACATGTTGCAACATTTGTAATATAGTTTAGATAACAGGAGGTAATAAATAGGAGATGCCTGTGTTTAGCAGTGGACCGAAATAGGCGAATGATGTGATGTGAATAAAAGATATAAACTTATTTCGCATGTATTATGAATCACAGAACCGCGAGGACAGATTTGCGAGATAATGGTATAAGCCAGTTAGTAGGTAGCTTTTCTATAGACTTTTTGTGACAGACGATCATTCTGACCTAGCATTAATAACCCATCAAGAAAACGAAGTGTCCCATCCACCTCTCTCTTAAATGTGAACTTTATTCTGGGATGCGTCTCATTAAGATCGGTTAGTAACACATCAACGACTCTATCAGGAATTACAGCAAAAACGTCATCCACATTTTGTAACCAGCATCTCGGCCTTTTCGGAAAACTCTTGAATGCCCTCTGCTCAAATTTATCCATGAAAATATTGACAAGTACCAGAACTACAACATTATAAGAGAACTCTTTGCTTCAATCTACGAATAATACTCCCTTCGCCAAACGAAATAGCAACTATTCAGGAAATGTTCGATGAATTTCATGTACACATTGGTAGGTAGTTACGAGCTACAATATCTTTAGTTAGTTTTATGGGTGAATCAACTTTTTTCTGTCTGTTATTGCCATGGTTACGGTTGCCTGAGTCACGCTGGTTTTATGCAAAATTATGACACTTAAATCATGCAAAAATGCATGTAGTACATGTTTGTAGGTGACCCATTAAGGAACGGACTTACCAACACCAGAATAATGCATGTCTCCATAGTTCAAATAGCATAATCTTGCATAAAACCAGCGTGACTCAAGCGACCGTAACCATGGCAATAACATACAGAAAAAAGTTGATACACCCTTATCGTTTCCAGTAGGTACTCGCAAACAATGAAGCTACATCAAACTCAACTACATAATCCCGTCTTCATTCAACACGACATTTTCCAGATAATGTACAAAAATACTGTAGGTACCTGATCTATTTTTCATAATAAAACACACAACAAACTTAATTTTCTCAAAATATTGCATCAGGGTTCCATAAAATTCCTATTAAATTGTTTGTTAAATGACATAATATAGTAACTAACAAAAAGTTTTTATAACGTTTCCGCAAAATAATGTTGTAAATAACAGATACGACAAAACTTACACGCATAATTCCGACGTATCTCGTAGTATGTATAACTTACGATCAAAGACCATTTATGACCACCAGCGTAAAGTGAAGTAAGTAATACATACCACAATTTTTAGATTCTTTTCTCCGTCATATACTGTCGTAAGTGCAATTCCGGCAAAAATATGAAATATATCAAAAAAGTAATTATATCACTATAAAGACAGTATCTTTATTAATGTGTATGCTAATTTTCAAAGCAATCCGTTGAACTATGTGACCACCATACACATTTAAAACTTTAAAGTGCTCTCCTGTAAACTTGCCATTTTCAACTTACGACAACTTACGTAGGGGCCGTCGATAATTCCTACGGAATCTTACTAACAAATGTCCGAGATCTTGGTTTATTACGGAAATATCTGTTTGTTTTCTGAATACTTCGAACGAAATATAATAAAAAAAACCTTAATAATTAATAAAAATCATCTTAGGTAACTCTGTGTGATCTAGATACCCACGATATAGGCTATGCTTAGTGTGGGTATCACTGTTGGGTCATTCTCAGAATTAGGCGTTCTCAGCCTCAACTCCGTCTTGATTTTGTACAGTATGTTTACTGCTGCATTATCTATAAAATACGAATCATTGAGTTATTTAGATCATATGTATACTTTTGTCCCTCATATATATCTATTAGTTCACGTTTTATAAGCCATTGTTTTTTTCACCAAGACGGAGTTGAGAATATTGGGACGGAGTTGATATATTTTTATAAGGAGTTTAGAAATATGATATGGAGTTGATGGATACAGTGCTCTTAAACCTGAATGAGAATGTATATAGTTTAATACTAGCGATCTGCCTCGGCTTCGCACGGGTACTATATCTACATATAAACCTTCAAATCTCATCAAAATCCAAAAAATTTTTCAACTCCGTCTAAATATTTGACGGAGTTTATTTGACGGAGCCTAGGGAGAAAGCTATTTTTTATTTTTATTTCATTAATTATCTTATTTAGAACAACGACATTACACGCATTTAACAGGTAATACAGTTCAATTCATTATACTTAAATAGTAGAACGATCAATCACACCAATAGAAAAATAAATGACTAAACGGAGTTGAGAAAATGCAAGTGACAAAAAACGGAGATTAGATACTTACGTTTGTAAAATCGCCCAGCGTCGCCAGACGCACCTCCGTCGTCCAACGTGTCACAGACAAGACTGAACTGGCTCGCTCAATGCAATAGTGATGTGCGTAAAATTGCAAATAGTGATGTGAAATTTTGTTTTGCTTCCAATGACGGAGTTTAGTCATAAATTCGTACGCGTGGAGAAAAAATCATATTTCTTTATACAAGCAGTTGAAATAACAATCAACTTAACAAAATGTTAATTTGTTTAATTGACTATAATAAAACAATACCCTGTGTTAGGTAATAGTAGTGGTTCCCGAGTTGCAAAGGGGTTTGTCCCAAATTTTGGTGTCTGTACGCTTGATGGAGCGTGATAAAAGTAGGCTTATATATTTTTTTATTACTAGTTCTCAAGAGATTATCTTCGAAATTACAACTGCTACAGGTAGAATAAAACGAAAACTACCCTCCAACATTTTTTTTACGCCATATATATGCAAGAATACAAAGTTATTCTACCCGACGCCCAAAAAACGTGCCCTATGAGAATGACCCTTTCCTTGTGTTTGTAAAATTTTAATTGGTGAATAAATATATTATATTATATATAATTATATTAATGACACCGCTAACAAAAACGTAAACAAAACTTGTCACAACATGAACGCGTGGCACATGGAGCATCGGGCGAAGGGAAACGAACATTTCCGATTGCACCCGAAAAATAGCCGAATGACTATGATCGGCATTGCCGACTAGTCGGCCGACTAATCGGCAATTTGAGCACCGCCTAACCGGCTAATCGGCAAAACCCCTAGTCGGCCCATCTCTAGTATAAAGGTCTTCGCACACTAAATCAACTCCACACCCACTCGACTCAAGTCTATTCATTGAAATTTAAATTTCATATGTTCAAGGTTTAATTTCAAAAAATAATATTAAAGTAGTGTCATACGACGAATGGCCTACGCATCGTACACTAAAGGTCAACCCCGACTCGTTTGTCACGCAACGACCACACGATGTCCACGCGGTGCCTATGCGCTTGCCACTCACGTGTATCGAGCAACTATTAACATTGCCCACTCGTTGACACCGCGTTGTCCACCAGTTACCATTGGGTGGATCAACTAGTTGACTACTCATCGTGAGTGTGAGTAGAGTTACTGCCGCGTTGGCGTGGAGTTGTTATAGTGTACGAAGACCTTATATTAACTCCACACCCACTCGACTCAAGTCTATTCATTGAAATTTAAGCCATGTGTCATATGTTCAAGGTTTAATTTCAAAAGTTATATTAAAGTACTGTACGACGAGTGGCCTACGCATCGTACACTAAAGATCAACCCCGACTCGTTTGTCACGCAACGACCACACGTTGTCCACGCGGCGCCTATGCGTTTGCCACTCACGTGTATCGAGCAATCATTCACATTGCCCACTCGTTGACACCGCGTTGTCCACTAGCCACTCGCATGCTTTGATTTTTGCGATAAACTCTATGTCTACGTAAAATAAGAGTGATGACAATGTAACAAAAGCTACATGAAGCAAGTGAGTGGCTAGTGACCATTGGGTGGATTAACTAGTTGACTACTCATCGTGAGTGTAAGTAGAGTTGCTGCCGCGTTGGCGTGGAGTTGTTATAGTTAGTGTGCGAAGACCTTAACGGGTCCTAGTTTGTGGAACCCTAAAAAGTTTAGGACCCTGATATAGGATGTCATAAAAGTTGTTCTCATTTAACTTCCACTTTCGAGATGAGATCCCTTTGTGGAGCAAATCAAATTTGTTTAAACGGTTTTGAAGTGCTTGTAAGTTTGGTTTAAGACACTTTCGTAATTTGGACTAGCAGCAGTATACCATGAGTTGGAAAGTAAAGGATACGTTAGGTTTTACTCGATACTTAAAGTATTGTTTAATTTAATATTTGAGTTTATTTTACTGTGATCATATGATTTTTCTTTCCTGTGGTCGATAGTTAACAGCCTGTGGACAGGTAGGAATTATACTAATTATTTTTGTCATACAACGCATTGAAAAAGGAGTACGTCTTAATGAAGATAGGCTTTCATAAGAAAATCAAGCTTTATAGGTCTTAACTTTTAGATTGTCCACCGGGAAGCCTCCAAACATGGGTTTGTGTTTGACCCAACTACCTATATCAACATACTAATTCGGTAGTAGTTCTTATTAAGAACCCCATTTGACCCAAGGTACCCCGAATAAAGTAGGGTTCCCAATTCCACGCAGTGTTTGTACAACCTCATCCCATTTGAGGTCGAAAATACACGATCACCCCATCCTTCGTGATATATTTAGATTACAAACTGACCCTCAATACCTTTAGAAATCACACACCATAGGATTCGTATCATACGTATGAAAAGCGCTACGAACAAATAAAATTTGGAAACCGCACGCTATACCAAATCGCCTTTCAAAACGGTCCTGAATTTCAGTTGACAAGTGTTACCCCCTCTTCAATTAATTTCAATATCAACCTATAAAAACTTAAATCGCCATTTAAAAATAGTCATTTGTCCATTAAAGTTTTCATTGGCTATATTTTATAAATATATGTCAAAATGTTGCGCCGAAATATGCGCGGTGTTAAGAAAAGTGCTATAATTATACTGCCCATCTTGGCACAATTGAACAATTGGTGTTGGGGGCATTTTTGAGCTGGCATTAGACGTTCATATTATGTATGGTCGCAGGAAAAGCGTATGTATAAATATAATTAAATGGTTAAACTCAGGTGTATTTAGTCACTACGCGCGATAGTTATAGTCATAGTTATACGTATTTTCCTATAGGTATACGTGAGTTTGACCGTTTAATTATATTTATTGTTAATGACAATAGCCTCTTTCAATGGATCCCGTTCTCAAGAAGCGTTAGACTAATATGTATGATAATTATGTTATAGGGTTCAATTGAAATGGGCTACCAATCACATGTTATAGGGTAGTGGAGTCTAAACTTATGGGAGTGGAGCCTCGCTAATTAGTCTTAATAATTTAACCAACTAGTGTTTAATCGTTAGTTGTTATTTTAGAGCATTGGTCTAATTAAGAGGAGGCTCACTCACATCAGTTTAGAAGAGTGGGATTTATAAACAACAAAGCAAACAAAATTCAAGAGGTACTTACTCGTTTTGTATTTCAAACCTCAATTATACACTTACTCACAGATTACAAATTGGTACCACTTTTCACTTCTTGACCACCAAAGATGAACTGCCGAAGTTGGCGCCAAGATGGTATTTTTTTTAACAACCGTAAGGTAACAGAAAATGGCGGCAATCGGAAGTTCATTTTTGGTGGTGACATTAATCAATCAAGACAATTCATATTACTTACTAATTTATAATGTAAAATTTATAATAATTAATATGGTTATTTTTATAATTGTTAACATTATAGTTATTAAAATTAAAATCCAAAAATATTTTGATTGGAGTCTCCATACATAATATAATTTATTCGATGTAGGTAAGTACATAATGTAAGCGTGTGGGGTAGCAATGGAAACGTTTTTAAAATGACATTAAGATTTCTAGAAGACATTTTTCTTTAAGTAAACCGTTTCCAAGCCAACAGATCTATCTTTTAGATGACAGGTTACAGAAAAAAATGGAGGTGATACATATTAATAAATTCGCACCTCGGCAAGTTCAGCTCTGCCTGCTTTTCTAGCCTCTGTATACGGTTCGCTGTCTCTCGTGGGTACTATCTTAAACCTTCCCCAGATACCTGATGATGAGATAGCGAACCTGAAGGAGGTTAGAGTATCAAAATGACATTTCGTGCGAACCTAGAAACACCGATGTCGTGTGGAAACACTCTTAGTTTCTCCTTATAAGCGATGTTTCTCTCTTCTTGTTTTTCTTTATATTTACTTATTATAGTATGCAGCAGCTTATGAACATTACTTATTCATAGTTTTTTTCGTCATAAACACCTTAAAACGTTGTAATTGTGGAAAGCGAACAATGGATGACAAGTCGAACGAATGACAGAATATCACGTTTGACAATTCAGTTTGTGATACCATATAAAGTTTCGTAAAAAACTCATTCTCATCTTTCGTTTGCCAGACTCTAGAGACGCGTGGTGTGTCTTGTCTAGGTGTGAACATCCCAGTCCATCGTCACATACAGAGAAAAGTGCTGGCGTGTATTTCTCTCAACGTATCGCCTTGCCGATACAGAGAGGGAATGCCGCCAGCATAATGGGTTCAATGCCGCAGGCGGACTTATTGGAGGGGGTTTTCTTTTTATAGGTATTTGTATATATATATATATATATATGTGTATTTAGATAGTTTTATTTAGTTTTAGTTTATTTATAAGTCTGATTTAGTTCTTATACTCTTTGTTTGATTATAAATAAAACTTCAAAGGATAAATTCCTTCAACGATTTTTGGTTTGAACAAAGTAGGGATGAAAATTAATATAAAACCTTATACAAATTATAAATATTAGATGTCATATACCAAAGAAAAACAACCAAGATCACCTATGTCCGAGGTGGGGATCGAACCCACGTACTCAGCTATCGCGGCTGATGCCTGTACCCCTGTATCAAAATATTTAGTTAATAAATAATTTGATTTGTGCTTTCGCAATATGTTTAAAACCTTATAAATTTTTTTTTGATGTTTTTGTTGTTTATTTCATTGCATGTTTGAGAAAAGCACTATGCATACCTCGACCGGAAATATGGTGTTGCCCGCCTCAGACCCATCCGTATATATACAGGGTGGCTAGTAAGTATACCGACAAACTTGAAAGGTGTATTCCTGAACACATTTTGAGGCTATAATGTCATAAGAACTTTTCTGGATTCAGCTTAGTTTAAGAGATAATGACGTGTTATTCAAAAATCTATTTTCATCACAAGTCACTGAAAAATGCATGCACGATTAAAATTCTTACAGTAATAGTTTTCATCTCGACATACACACTGATTAAAGTTAGAGAAAATGAGAAAATAGTTTCAGATAAATGTTAAACTTAAAAAAAAAAACAAAAACACTGAAAAAATGTACAAAAGCAATCAAAATATCACAAAACAGAAAGACAGAAAAATCTTTTTTTGTTCGGAAATGACATAATTATGTCACATTTTTTTTACTTCTTTTGTCATCAAGAATGTATTGGTAAAGTCTGCCGGTATACTCGTTCCCACCCTGTACATGTATCTTCGGCCGGCAACCCCTTTTGTCCCGGCAACTATAGTAATGTACTAATGTTTATACCAATTGCTTAACTCAAATTAGAATCAAACAATCTAAATGTAGGTGTGTCTTAGCCCAGAAAGCGCTAAGACCTAACCTATCAGATTATTCCCTACTGTTCAGTAATAGCAGGAACCAAACCACTTATTTGTACGCTTACTACCCCATATAGTGCAAGAGACGAACTTAATTTCAATGCTAATCTAATTTTTCTCAAACCGACTTAATAAAAGGTAAAGTACCTTAAAGGGAAGGTACCTATAAAAAGGTAGATTCTCAATCCGACTGTTTTCTTGCATAATAAATAAAAATCTTGGGACATCTTACACAAATCGACCTAGTCCCACGGTAAGCTCAATTAAAGCTTGTGATGCGGGTACCAGGCGATACCGTGTTTATATTGATTTCCGTTAAATTGGACAGGTTACTTGGGACATTAAAAGTTGCCTGGTATATCGGCTTTTGTTAATATCGTAAGAAAAATATTTTTCGTTTTCTTACATAATAATTGTAATGGCAAGTGTTAGAGAACCTTAAGAATAAGATTTTAGGTGACTGACTGCACACGCCAGTAAGTAGCATTAGGATGTAATAAAGGTTGCAATACACTTGTTCAGTCATTAAACTTATTTTTTTAATAACTGAATAACAGTAAGAGTTAAATCACTAGTTTCTTAGAGAAATTGATTATTTTTGACCTAAATAAGCTTCCATATAATTTAACAGAAATCAATAAAAACACGAAGTATAATGGATACAAATATAGATACTTAAATACATAGATAGCCATGACCAAGGAACAAATATTTGTGATAAATAAATACACAACTAATGCCTTCCCCGGGATTCGAACCCGGAACCTCCAGCGTCGTGGGCAGGGTCCCTAACTAGGCTACGGAGGCTGACATCCTAGTTTACTATGGAACCCTAAAAATGTCACTAAGTAATGAAGGAACATTCCATGAAAACATCTACTTTTTGTCGCTTACGTGTCGCTATGGTAGCTACCCTAATAAAATATGCTAGCTGGTAGAAAACACTGTCAATCTTAAAGCCTTGATACGTTATTATTATATTGTAACTCGGCTTACTAATTTGATTTTTCAAAAGTATTGATAAGACAGTGTCGCTTACGACACGTTTTCATGGAATGCTCCTGATCCACATAAAAATCACGTCGGCTCTCATACTACACGCTTGACGTAAAACTGTTCCATAAATCATGAGCCGATACCGTTTCATGGGAGTCTTCCATGCAAACCGAAATTGCCGTTATTACGTACTCAGTATTTGCCGTACGATTGTACATTTACAAGGAAATTCGTAAAGCATACACGGCTCTCGTACTATAATAGACTTATTATCAATATTAGATGTCATAATTATAACAATTCCACGTAGTGACGATAGTAAGAATACATTTGTTACCACCCCAACTCTTCATGTGGGTGTCGTAAGAGTCGACTAAGGGATTGAACACACAGAATTAGATTTGGATAGAAGAAACAAGTTCATTCATTTAGATGGCGGCCGCGCGTGTCAGTTTTGTAGGTACTGAAGTTGTTACTTGCCTATGATTTTAAATATGTCTCAGGCCCAGTATTCATATTTTTTTGTGTTGTTGCAATTAATATTACTTAAGGAGGCATTATTAATGTTTTTGTTCACTTCAACTTACAAGATTTGACGCCCGAAAGCTGCAAGCTGCGATTAAAGACGGACAACTCAGTAGATTTTACTGAGTTCATTTGACACGCTAAGTTTGCTTGATTTATGGCATATATGACATCTGTGATTGAATAAAGATAATTACTGTAGTTAAAATAAATTATTTAACATTGTGCACGACATAATACATGCAGAAATTATTACTAAGATGTAGATTGCAGTAATTTTTGTACAGAACTTCTATTTAATAAGTTGAAAAGAACTTAAAAGAGTAGGTCATTTGGCAGTACTCAAACGTGACGTCACTTTTGGGTACCTATTTCATGTAAAATTCCATAGTGGTGATCGTTTTGACAGTTCGAAAAAAGATGCTGATTTGACTTGCCAGTCATCATGCCTATTGAAGTGTCGGTGTAAATATATATTGTATGTGCATTGCTGTTCTGAACATATTAAAAAATAAAACTCAGTGCTCAGTGTATACCATTCGTCTGTAGAATCCAAAAAAATGTAAACATATAATTATGGCTGAATTATAACTAACGTGAGACTCAAATACGTTTAAGTATTTATCAAATTTTAAATTTATCATATTTAAAACATTTAAAGGAATTAAATTTTTCGGAAGCGCCATACATTTACCTATAACATTTGAAGAGGTCCCATTATCAGACCCCAACTTGGTGCCAACGGGACCATCTCGGGGATATACACGATCGATTACAAAAAAAAATCAAATTGGTTCACGATTCTCGGAGATATCGGGTAACATACATACAACAAAAAAAAAAATTGTCGAATTGAGAACCTCCTTTTTTGAAGTTGGTTAAAAACAGAAACCTTTTAGTCCAGAAATTATCCTTGTTACTATATTTTTGTTAATAAATGATATCATCGAAATGAGTACCGTACTGTCTAACTATTAAAAATAAGAAACAATTTAGTACATTATAATGCCATTTTCAGTTTTAGGTTTTTTAATTGGGTGTCTCTAAAAGTGAAATAGGTCATAAATCACGTAATATACCGAAATAGGGAAGAATCGAGTCCCTTTTTAAAAGTCGGTTAACAATAGCGCGAAATACGCGTACCTACTTGTTTCTCTACATCATCATTTCCTTCCTTTCCTCCTTCCGGCTGAAATGCCTTCTCAGCAAAGCAAAATAAGTAAGTGCTGCAATCACAAAATGAAAGTCACGTCCCAGGTTGAGTTATTAATGAAAATATTATTCTAATTCTTACCTTAACAGCTGACGAATGAGAAAACAACAAAAATCCCAAAAAATCACTACGCCATCTTAAATGTTCACTTATAAAGAAAACACGATAAACTGAATGAAAAAACTATTAAAAACTACCAAAATAATCCGGAAATAAAACTGTTTTTAATACAGAGTGTTTCTGTGTACTTTTATAATTGATTTCAATGTAATTTTTCACAATTTCAGGGACTGAAACACGCGGGTCTCGGCCGAAGGTTGCCGGGAAACTGGCTCGATAACGTAGAACTACGGTAGAGAGGGAGGGGGTAGAGAGGGAAGGAAGACATTTTCACGGGCACACTAATTTGCCAAGGGTGATCTTTGACATATATTCGAGGAAAAACTAGTTTTACCTGAGTTTTATATAAACAGGGTGTAACATGACTCGTGAATTGTATTTAAAGCGGTTTTCTAACTCTATAAACAACTAATATTTAAATATCCCTCAAGTTATTTAAAAACAGACGTGGTTTTTTCATTTCTGAGGTTTATGGTTTACGAATTATGGCTATTTAAGACATTTGAAACGATGGATGTTACATAAATAATTTATTTATGTATGTAATAAAAACATGCATTACGTAATAACTTGCATTCATATAGGATTTTTTTTCTTAATCCGTATACATACATATCCTAAAACAACGTTAAACTTAAAAATTAAAAAAAAAAAAAAAAAACAAATAAAAGCATGTCTTTTTTTCGTTACGGAAAAGTATAATTTCGACAAATCAGTTAAAATTACACCAAGAAGGCTTTAGTAAGTAATATAGGTACATCTAAGTAGACCGTAGAGTATCTCTAGATCTAAGTTTTACTTCACAAATAATTTTATTGAAAATATAAGTCACTTTTGGAGCATTCAATTAATAGATATACAATTCATCAATAGAAAACAAAAAAAAACGACTTACTTACATTATTTCATAATCACGCACTTTTAGAACATAATCTTGATTTTATGACCAACTTATAACCTTGAGTTCACATACATTTATAGTTAAAATTATTGATATTTATTAGTATTGACGTAAAAATCTGCGAACTTGTTTCACGACGTGTCAAGGTGCGTTCAAACTAAAAGAGCATTCGCTGTTCTAACCTCCCACTCTACGAAATTCGATCGGTACACAAAGCGTGATTGGTTGATTTCGTAGAACGGGCGCTAGAACAGCAAATGCTCTTTTGGTTTAAACGCACCTTCAAATTCGTCAAATGCTATAGAAAGTCAGCTATATTTGTTTATTTTTTTTGTTTTTTACTGACGAACGGTATAGTTGTTTCTAAGGTTACAAAAGTGTTCTACTGCTTACTGATGTCCCAAGATTATGGGACATGAAGGGAAAGCACCTTAAATATCTGCGATACGATATTTCGTTGAAAGAAGACTTTATTTTATTTTGAATATTTACTGCATTCAAAAATTTCCAAAAAAATCCAACCTACTTTAGTACGAAATTTTTGTAATTTTGTGATGTCATTCAAAAGAATAACAATTTTTCTTAAGAAACATAGTATCTAAAACTAAAAAATAACCATAAATGTTCGGTTCAAAGTTCGACAAAAATTGTACTTGGTTCAATTTCCGGATGAAGCAAGTAATCTTTCGAAAACTTTGAAAACAGTTTTATTTACCTTTAAAAATAACATAAATTCTTCTTTCAGCAAAATATCCTTTCTAGAATATTTAAGGTACTTACCCTTCATGTCCCATACCTAGTCATGGGACGACCTGTATAGCTTAGCAGCCACAGAACAAGTATAAGTATATTTATTGAGCGTGGGAGTAGGTCGACTTGTGGAAAATCGTCCCACTACGATGATATTGTAAATTGACAAACATTATTTATCAATTTACCATATCATCCTCGTGGGACGATCTTAAATAACACGATATACTATTGATTTTATAGAATTTATGACCAAGCCTACTGGGGCCTATTTCTCGAAAGCTTGTAACTTGTAATACAAACGGAAGTCCTTATCTAACTAATAGTGTTAAGAAGAGACTTCCACTTGTATTACAAGTTACAAGCGTTCGAGAAACGGACCCCTGGTCGGGTTTGCCTATCTCCCACCTATAGGTGTCCTGTCCAGTCAGGTTTGCCAGAGTGGGATGATAAATCATCATCATCATCAGCCTATGATAGTCTACTGCTGGAAATAGGCCTCTCCTATTAACTATGCGTATAAACGCATTAGGAGCTAAATGCCCATAATCGCCACGCTGGACAAGCGGATTGGCGATCGCAGTAATGTGTCCACTATGTAACGCTGCTGCCCATCATCAATCTTTTATCAAATAATGGTCAGTGACACTTCAATCCCTTAGTCGAAGATAAATAATGTTTATCAATTTACCATATCGTCGTGTTAACTATTCTCAGAAATTTCATTAAGTGGCGAATTTAATAAAGCCAAGATTATCATAAATCGTGCAGTTACACAAAGAGAAGGATAATTTATTTATAAAATATAATACAAATGTTACCTAGCAAACTCACGTAATTTAAGTCGATAATTGCTCGACATGTTTCGATCCAGCTAGGATCCTCTAAATGGATCGAAACATGTTGATTAATCATCAACTTAAACTACGTGAGTAGAATTACTTAAAACTAACGTAAGACTCATATTTATCAAACGGGTTACTCACGACTTCATCGACTTAAATTAGTCGATAATTGCTCGACATGTTTCAATCCAGGTAGGATACTCTAAATGGATTTCTATTTTTGAACAAATTGGGAGTAAAATTAACTCACACACACCCCACGTTGGTGATCTTGGTATTTTTTTTGGTGTATGTTATCTATAATTTATAAGCTGATGAAAGACTCAATGTAAGCCGGTCTTTGAACACTCTACATTGTCACAATTTAGTCAAAGTTAAAGCATGAATGTTAAATAACAGAATAAGCGAACTTTGATCGCCGTTGGCGCAGGTAGTACAAAGGCTTTGTTAAGAGGGTTAGCTATTATTTTAGTTTAGTTCCGTTTCTGAATTATGCTTAGTAGTCTTTATCACTGGTTCGTACGTAAAATGTATTTTTGGGAGCTGAGTGCATTTTTAGGGACGAACATTGATATAATTCTGTCTAAGCTTGGCAGTAGAAAAAATGACGAAATTTTTAATTTCTAGTATAACTCCGAAGTTGATTGATTAATTGTGTTAGTTTTTAGTAAAACGTCCCACTTTGTCGTTTACCATAAAGACGGTATTTCCTTGTATCTTCATATGAATAAACTGACAGAGCGGCTTTATGGCAAACGACAAAGTGGGACGTTTCACTAAACTCACTCACAATTAATCATTGAATTACTTTCATATAATTACCTATTTGAACTGGTATCTTATCTTATCTTATTGGTGGGGCCCTTACGGGTACACTTCGACCCATTGGGATCTTTTGTGTAATAAAATTTGAACCGGTAACTATGAATACCTTTGAAATTGTCACCTTAAAGCTACGAAATCAAATTTTAATCAATTATTTGTTTAATTACTTATTAATTTCATCAACTTTGGAGTCATGTCCATATTAATTGTGATGCGATATTGCGTATAGACACATTAATTCAAATTTTTATAATTTATTGTTTTAAAATTGGCCGTGTGGTGACGGCAATAAGAATACATTTGTCACCACCCCAACTCCTCCTGCGGGTGTCGTAAGAGTCGACTAAGGGATTGAAGTGTCACTGACCATTATTTGATAAAAGATTTATGATGGGCAGCAGCGTTATCATAGCGGACGCGGACACATTACTGCGATCGCCAATCCGCTTGCCCAGCGTGGCGAATGGGCATTTACCTCCCAATGCGTTTATACGCATAGTTAATAGGAGAGGCCTACGTCCAGCAGTGGACTATCATAGGCTGATGATGAAAGTGAGTAAATATGTAATTTGTAATGCCCATAATCGCCATGCGAGGCAAGCGGGTTGGCGATTTTATTTATTTATTTATTTATTGAAACAAAAGTTTACATGACATTACAGTTTACACCAATGCGTCATGAAACTAAAATTAAAAGAGATACAAATAAAGATACACAGATAAAGGTACATATAAAAAAAAAACATTAAGTAGATTTAGGTGACACAACAGCGTGGCTCTGTCGAGTCATCTGAACCGGCGTAGGGTTCGGCAGATTGCCCCGGAACCGCCGAAACACAACGCCCTTCGGCCAGAAGTCTGCACTCGCGATGGTGTCCTGCAGCGGGCGCGGCACGCGCACCACAAACGAGCTGAAGTGCACGTAGTGGCGCGACCGCAGCTGCTGCACCCTCAGCGAGAAGCCAGTCTTCCGGCGAACATACTCCACCACTTCTTCGGGCACGGCGGAGTAATGCAGGCGCGAAACATAGAGCGCCTTACCCGGTGTAGCGACCCGAAGACCAGAATTAACCGGCTCGGCGGTGCCACACAAAGTCTTACGAGGCGCCCTGCGCACCTTATTCTTCTTTTCCACCAGTGTGAAGCCCTCCTTATCCACACAGGTGCGGGAGTTCTTTTCCCTATTGGGAGCCCGTAATTCACCCGCCTTAGAGGGTGTGTTGACCTGGCCAGCTGCGACTTGCTGTCCAGCAACGACGTCGGCATAAGCTCGCTTACGTTGCTTCGAGGAAACATGAGGCGGCCGCACGCGCGGGGGGCTGCGCGGGCGGCGGATCGGCACGTGCGACACACTTTACAGTGTCAGCAACGCGCAAACATGACTCGGCACACGAGCCGGGTCGGACTACGGTCTTGAAATTTGACGCCGCTTGCCGAGTAGGAGCGTTATTCCGCAAACTAGTGATTTCGTCGCGTAGCTCGGCAATCGTTATTTGGGCCGCGTCAAACTTTAAAATTACATCGGCAAGTCTTGTCTTTAGAGCCACGATTTCTTTTGACAAGCTGCGAACGTCCACGTCATCCAGAGGGTCAGATGGCAGGCTAGCTCCCATATTCACGAACTCCGGAAGCCGGTCTTCGTACTCCTTCAGGATTTTCTTGATATCCCCAAGGGTCTTTTCTCCGGTTTCATCTCCTCTCCGGTGAGGAACATATGTGCCGGCAATCCCGAGGCATTGGCACAGCACCTGCTTCGCTGCGCAGTAGTCATCGACAGTGAATGTCGATGCCCAGGAACTAAGCTGCACAGCCTTCTCCCCGTCCATCGCTCCATCCCGCAACAGCTTCTCCTTCTGCTGCAGAAAGGCTAAGAAATCGTTCACAATGGGCTCACGTTGCTCGCCCATTGTGACAAATCGTTAGCAGCGGCCGGGCCGCGCTAAATCATTATTAATATTTTAATAATTACTCAGCAATGCGTCCGCGTCGCTTCGCGCATTGACTACGACTTCGATGGCGATGGTTATATTGACGCTGCTGCCCATCATCAATCTTCTATAAACGAATGGTCAGTGACACTTCAATCCCTTAGTCGACTCTTACGACACCCGCGGGAACAGTTGGGGTGGTATTCAGTTCAGCCAGCTTCCGTAGCCTAGTTGGTAGTGAACCTGCCCACGAAGCTGTAGGTTCCGGGTTCGAACCCGAGAGCATTATTCGTGTATTTATTTATCACAAATATGTGTCCCTTGGTCGTAGCTGTGTATTGATTTAAGTATACATCTATTACATAATATATTATATCGTCGTTGTTACCCCACATCACACGGCCAAATTGAGCTTACCGTGGGACTAGGACGATTTGTGTAAAGATGTCCCAAGGTATTTATGTCCCCAAGAGATTTATTCTTACTGCCGTCACCACTCAGCAACGTAGCACACGCCCCCTTAAGTACTAAATAATTAAATACCATATACCCAACGTATTCTTAAAGTATGGCTTAGAACTTTCCAGACTATAACAATGGGTACTTGAAGGTATTGTGAGTATAAAGCTCCATCAGCATATATTATTATATACGTGTACGTAGTAATATATTCATCACTGTACACGTGTATATTTTGCTTCCTATAAGCAACTCCTTTGCACAAAGGTTAACTGGAAGAGATCCCTTACAGGGATAAGCTCGTCTTTCTGCCTGTCTAAATGGTTGTAAATATGTGTATTTTTACCTGTATTTTGTGTACAATAAAAAAATTACATACACACATAGAGCATGAACTTCGAAATCCGTCATTTTTCAAGATAATATCTTTCTGTCACTCTAATGAAGTAGTCGTATATCTTGGGACTTACACAAATCGATTTAGTCCCACAGAAAGCTTAATTAACGCTTGTTATATGGGTGCCAAGAGCATACATAGGTAAAGCCACGACCAAGGAACAAATATTTGTGATAAATCAGTCAGGCTCCGTAGCCTAGTTGGTAGTGACCCTGCCTACGAAGCTGGAGGTTCCGGGTTCGAATCCCGGAGGGGCATTATTTGTGTATTTATTTATCACAAATATTTGTTCCTTGGTCATGGCTGTATATGTATTTAAGTATCTATATGTATATATCTATTATATATAATTATATCGTCGCTTGGTACATCACAAGCCTTAATTGAGCTTACCGTGGGACTAAATTGATTTGTGTAAGATGTCCCAAGATATTTATTTATTTAAATAAATTTACAAATAATACCCTCGCCGGGATTAGAACCCAGCACTAGGGCGTTCAAACCGGTTTTTATTTGTATGACATTCCGGTGAATAACCGGTTATTATCCGGTTTCTCCTGCTTTTTAGGCAAGAAGCGTTGAAAATGTTGGAAAAAATCACATGGTTTTTTCGGGAATATATGAAAATGTAGTTTTTTTCCGTTTTTTCGGGTTTTTACAGAAATAATCAATGTCACTGACACTGTCACTCCTTGCTATCTATTTCAATTGACTTCTCCTCGATGACATCGCGTTATCCTGGTAAAAGTGAAAATTAGATCTAATTCACATTGATTTAGAGTTGAAAATTATAGTGAAAACATTGATTTTTTCGAAAAAAATCCGGAAAAAAACTAGCTGTTTGGAAAGAATCGGTATTTATTCCGGAAATTTTCAACGCTTCGCAAGATCACTATCAAAAAGGCTACTGACGCTTACATACACGATATAATCCGTTTCCATACTTTTAATGTTAACCAAATGAACAAAGTAGCGCTTTAAACTGAAAATCATAGTATATTACTTGTTCCGTGTATACGCGGCTTAACAAATATACTTAGCTATGCTGCACGCGTGTATACCCGCTTTATATCCGCTTTACGAGGCACGTGGTAATGCCACCATAATTAAAGACACAGGATACAAGATACGACACAAAATATAGGGTTGAAAACAAAAAAAAACATAGTTGAAGGCTTTTTCTCAAACATACAATGAAATATTGTCTTTACGTTCCTTAAAATAGACTCAGAGGTATCATTTTTAAAGCGCAGTAACTCACTGGGATGGAAATGGAATTTCGTAACACTTTTCAAGCCTAGGCCTGCAAAGTTTTTTTTTTTTTAACTTCGACGATGATTTCGTTATTTTTTTTTTGTATTTTTTTGTATGTTTGAGAAAAGCACTACACAATTACACATGCCTCGTCATGAAAACGGATTCCCGGCCTCGTTACCTATCCAGTATATACCAACTTGGCAAAGGTTGTTGGACAGACTATACCATATAGATAGTATGACCAACTTGCAAAAAGTCACGTGACCATTTCCATACATCATGATCACGTGACGTCTCGTTCGAATCTGTCAATCTCATGCATTTATTTTTCGCTATAAAAATATGGTGCTTACATTAGGAAGGACATATTTTGTACCTACTTACAAACTTGTACATACTTACGTTAAAATATTGTCTATGAAATAAAACTATGAAATCGGATAAACTCGCGTATATTAACTAATATTAACGTCATCCGCAGACCACGAGCCCTGTAAAGTGTTCTAAACGTCGGAATGAAGAAAAAATTAGTTAATATACGCGAGTTTATCCGTTTTCATACTCGTAGTTTTATTTCATGTGTAATCCTCGCGGTAACCGAAGAAAATATTATAATGTGTATGATTTTTGAAACCGTAAAGGTTAATAAAAACGTAGAAACTTAATAAAATAAATGGCAAAGTTTTTTTTAACGTAATCGTAATTTTTTTCTGGATATCAGTATTTTATATACACCGTTCGATAGAGCAGGAAATTTGCAGTCGAACGGTATACTTAACTCGATTTCGTCATTTTGGTGGTTACATTAATTCATATTACAACCGACGATATTTCCTAAAACAATTTCATTTCTTCCACAATTGCTTTAAAAAAATACTCGAATACATCTCGTTAATCTTAAATGACGTGTCTACGGATGCTACGAAATGTAGACCCTCTACGTCGTAGCGCTACGTCAGCTACGTAAACATATTTAATATAGACGACGCGTAGTATTTACAATCGGGGTTCCATGTCAAGAGTTCCGCACAATGGATCGTAGTAAAGAACGCAGCCCAGTTTAGATTCTAAAGAGATATGGGTTTATGTTGCCGTGAGTTGCCAAAGTTGCCGCTAGATGGAGCTTTTTAAAATTAAAACTTGCTAACGGTGTGGTATATAAAATTAATGGAGTCTTGAAGCTTTCAAGAAGAATCCTGTAGGGAACCGAGAGTGAAGTAATAGTAAAGAGTAAGCAACGAAAAGTGATCCTTAAGTGCAAGTTCTTAGAGTCTAAATTAGTGCAGTCAAGTGCGAAAACCAGCCCAACTCTTACCGCGGGTGGCGTAAGAGTCGGCTAAGGGATATAAGTGTCATTGACCATTTACATATTTATGAAGATGGGCAGCAGCATCATAGTGGACACATTACTGTGATCGCCAATCCGATCGCGCTCTATGAAGCTAAAGGTTTCGGGGTCGAATCCCGTTATAGCATATTAATAAATAAGCCTCCATAGCCTAGTTCGTAGTGACCCTGCCTACGAAACTGGAGATTCCGAGTTCGAATCGCTGCGAGGGCATTATTTGTGTACGAGCCCCGATGCATATGTTCTCGTCCAGTTAGACAGTTTTTCGAGATTATCCCGTTCATCCGGGGGAAAAGGTTTAGAGACAAAACCTTCACTATTCAATAGTAGTACTAAAGTAGTTTCTTTGAGTATAAAATATTTGGATTTAATAAATCAGAATAAAAAACTATTTTACGAGAGGTATTTTTTAAAAAAAAATCCACAATTTTTAATTTTGTAAATAATCAATGAATGTAAAGAACGCCATTAATATTAAAAACGACATGGTACACCTGATGCACAGCGAATTTTGCGTCAAGCTTACCTATATAAGCGCTGAATTACGGTGGTGAACGAAAATATAATTTAGACACTGGTTTGTTAAAATCGATTTATTAAACAACAAAAGCGTACTTCAGATTGTTATGTATCTTGAAATGTAGTACATTAATCACGACTAACGTTCATACAAATTATCATTAGCATAATGTGATCATTTTTAAAATATTCAAAAATTTGTAAAAATTTCTCTTATTCTGGCTCGTATTTACTATCGTTATCACCAATATCTGTTCCTTGATTGTGGTTGTTTATGTAACTTAAGTAGGCAATTATCTATAAATAAGTATGTATCTATTACATATAGGTATCTATTTATTACAGTCAGCCTTCGTAGCCTAGTTGGTAGTGGCCCTGCCTACGAAGCTGGTGATTCCGGTTTCGAATCCCGGCTAGGGCTTTATTTGTGTATTTATTTATCACAAATATTTGTCACATGGTCGTGGCTGTCTATCTATTTAAGTATCTATATGTATCTATTGATTATATATATCGTCACCTGGTACCCACATCATAAGCCTTAATTGAGCTTACCGTGGGACTGGGTTGATTTGGGATGTCCCACCCAAGATATTTATTTATTTCTTCATTATCGTTGCTTATTGCCCACGTCACACGCTTTAATAGACCTTGCCATGGGACTAGGTCGATTTCTATAAGATTTCCCTATGTTTAATAAATGTATACGAAGTCAAATTTCTATTTAAAAGAGTATTACATTTCCTGGTAGTGAAAAGCGGTCTTATTACCAATCCACAGATTACCTGCTATTAGATTGAGCATGTAAAACAACTTGGAATCATTAAGCAGTCAATGGTACCTTGAAACGATCAATTTACCGCGGTACAGGGAGAGCCGCCATGATCTATTGGCTTGTCAATTTTTGTCATTAATAGGCATGAATGGCATGATGATTGGAAAGTCAAATCAGCATCTTTTTTCAAACCGTCAAACCGATCACCACTATGGAATTTTATATGAAATACACAAAAGTGACGTGACATCACGTTTGAGTACTGCCAAATGACCTACTCTTTTAAGTTCTTTTCAATTTATTAAATAGAAGTTCTGTCCAAAAATTACTGCAATCTTCATCTTAAATAATATCTTCGTGTATTATGTCGTGCATAATGTAAAATAATTTATTTTAACAATAGTTATCAACTTATCATCCCTATTCTATGGAACTCGCACATTTATACTTACCCTGTATATGAGTGGAGCTTCGTATCTGCTATGCTATTCTCTTATTCACACATTCGACGCTGCGTTCGTCAACGAGCTCGACGTCGAGACAGCCTTGTCTAAAATCCAAGCTGTTTTATTTGACATTAGGAATCGAGACTGTGAGCGAGGTTGTGGGCGAATTCGTCGCTGTTTTTCGTTAGAGAATACGAAGTTCGTACATTAAATGTCAAACTCTCGACGCAGTGTAGTTCCAGCTCACGCCACATTCGTTGCCGAGCACTAGTGTCCTTTAAAGTACATTAGTGAATACCATTTTTAGGCTCGACACTGCCGCAGCGCTGACACAGCGCTGACAGCAAGGCGGTTTCCTTAGTGAATAACACTGCTGGTGAGTCACATCATCAGCCTACCTCAGTTCACTGCCTTTGTCCAGCAGTGGACAGATTGGATCATTTACAGTAAAAGTGTACCTCTTGGTTTTTATATGCAATCATGAACTGTAATA
Source organism: Thaumatotibia leucotreta (assembly GCA_025490895.1). Classification (NCBI taxonomy): domain Eukaryota; kingdom Metazoa; phylum Arthropoda; class Insecta; order Lepidoptera; family Tortricidae; genus Thaumatotibia; species Thaumatotibia leucotreta. Next base: position 22,860 of record JALPQI010006288.1, read on the forward strand.
CACCATTTTACTCGGCATCGTGCGTACTTTTCAGTTATGAAACAAAAAAAGTATGTCTCTATAATGTCACGAAAATAGGTAATAAATTATTACCTATTTATGTATATATATACTAAACGTATGAAACGAAATCGATAAAAAAATATCAAATTTGTTACAGAATTTTTCATACCTTTAGTATGGGAGTAACTAAAGTGAGAAATCTTAATTTACATATTATTACACGGTAAGCTCAATTAAGGCTTGTGATGTAGGTACCAGGCGACGATATATATAATAGATAGATACATATAGATACTTAAATACATAGAGAGCCATGACCGAGGAACAAATATTTGTGATAAATAAATACGCAAATAATGCCCGGAACCTCCAGCTTCGTAGGCAGGGTCACTACCTACTAGGCTGCGGAGGCTGACAAGAAGATTACTACAGGTGATTCACATGCGAGGTCTATAGGCAGTAGTCTGTGTATTGACCTACCCCAGACATGGCGACGCAGACAGTCTTGACACTTGAGTCATCATTTATTCAGTGTTCATCGTACGGGGACTTCTGGCGTCTGTCACTGAGTTTTGAATAATCCAGATCATTGGAGAAGCTTCGACACAGGTAAAAAATAGGTGTAAACAATTTGAGACAGATTTTAGGGTTCCGTAGGAACCCTTCTAGTTTTGCCGTGTCCGTCTGTCAGTCTGTCCACAGCATAGCTCAGTGGCTGTAAGTACTAGAAATTTGCAATTTGGTTTAGGTATACCTACATATTAGTCACGCCGCGAAAAAGTAAAATAAAATGTAGATGTAAAGTTCTTAGAATTTGTGACCACTGACGTAGTGAGAACTTTGTTGTATAATTAATATGTTACGTAAATGGATAAACCGGAAGCCAATTGTAAATATATAATTTATTATATTATTTCTAGTACAATAAAATACGTAAGTCAAATATATTGTTTTTTCATTTGACTTCAGAGTTTTTCTTAACAGCAGAATCTCTATGAGAATTATGTCCATAGAGGATTCAAATAAGTAGTATGTTATAATATGAGTATACCATACTTTACATCCTCGGATGTTCTAAGAATTTGATGTTAAATTCGTCAGTCCCATTCTGTAACTTAAATTTTGAAGTCTAGGTCCAAATAGGGGCTTAGTAAACATGTCAGCCAGTTGCGTCTCGCCAGGTACTTGTTCGACTGTAAAATCTTTATTGCTGACACATTCACGAACGAAGAAGTGTTTTAATTTTATGTGCTTCGTGCGCTTATGGTATTCGTATTTAGGATTATGCGCAAGATAAACCGCAGACTTATTATCCAAGTTCAAAACTGGTTTCTCTATATTTATCAAATCGGTGAATAGGCGATTAAGCCATAGGATTTCTTGTGCACATTCACTCGCCGCTATTATCTCCGCTTCAGTGGAGGAAACAGAGACTGTTGGTTGTTTTTGACTTCGCCAGCTAATGGCAGCGCCAGAGAATAAGCACACCATACCGGATGTCGATCTTCCAGTAGTTTGATCTCCGCCATGATCTGCATCACTGTAGCAGACCAAGTGTGGTGGTGATTGCTTTGTAAATTTTAGTCCCTTTTCTAGGGTTCCTTTTAGATATCTGAAAATGCGCTTGACAAGCATCAAATCTTCTTTTGTAGGTGCTGAAAGGTTTCGTGAAGCAACACCAACAGAGTAGGAGATATCCGGCCTCGTACCTACAGACAAATAGGCCAGAGAACCCGCAGCTTGTCTGTATGGAAAATTCAATTTAACATCTTCATCAACTGCTAAATCATTTTCTTTAATAATGGGCGAAGGGGTTGGCTTGCAATTGGCCATACCAAATTTTTCAAGAACTTTCTTAGTGTATGCTTTTTGGTTTAAGGATACGGAGCTATCCTTTTGAGTTTTTATTTCCATACCGAGAAAGTACGACGCAGGCTTGGTCGTAATTTTAAATCTTTCTCTAAGTTCTCTCAAAAACTCATTACATGCTGCAGTAGAGTTGTGCGCTACAAGTCCATCGTCCACATAAAGAGCTATAGCAACCTTCGATTCGCCTTTGTTTCGCACGAAGAGGCAAGGATCTGCTTCGCTCTCTTTAAATCCAGCTTTCAGTAGAAATTCAGCTATGCAGGTATTCCAACATCGTGGCGCTTGCTTCAATCCATAAAGACTGCGTTTTATTTTGCAGACTCGTTTAGTTCCATCTCTATAGCCTTCAGGCTGCTTCATATAAATTTCTTCCTTAACTTCACCATTAAGGAAAGCAGTTGTCACGTCGAACTGAGTCAGTTTCAAATTTTCACGTGCGGCGACTGCGAGTAGAGATCTTACTGTGCTCAGACGAACCACTGGACTGAACGTTCTGTCGTAGTCAACTTCAGGTATCTGGGAATAGCCTTTAATTACCATTCTGGCCTTGTACCTTTCGACGGAACCATCGGGATTAATTTTTACCTTATACACCCATTTACATGGCAGGGCTTTGCGTCCCTTGGGTAGGTCGACCAGTTCCCATGTTTGGTTGTCTTTCAAAGAGCAGATTTCATTTTTCATTGCTTCTCGCCATTTTTCACTCTCTAAAGATTCCACAGCTTCTTTGAATGTTGCAGGTTCCTTTGGTTTGTGAAGATTTTCAATTTCTTCAACTGCTGCTCTAATAAAGTCATCATATCTTTTAGGAGCTGTGATGGTTGATCTGTCTCTTAATTGGTGAGGTGAAACTAATTCATTTTCAGCATCAGCAGCATCAACAGATTCATCATCATCATCATCAACAAAATTTGAGCCGGAAAGAGATTCATATTCACTTTCGCAGTTTTGTGGTTCCAGTTGATGATCATCTTCAGTGCTGTTGACTGAGTGTTCTTGCAATGTAATGTTGTGATCTTCATCTTCTGAATCGCTGCTGTCATCAAGTGGTGTAACATCTCCTTCTTCCTCGTCGTCAAGTTGTATTGTAGCTCGTTTATGCGGTATGTTAGACGTTTTTGAAGGTTTAGGAGGTATGTTTGAACAGTCATCGTTGAAGAGATCGGTGATGTTGTTTTTGTTTGTTTTGTTGTAAAACATTGTTTTCATCACACGGATGTCTTTTGATGTCACCACTTTGTTCTTAGATGGTAGTAAAATTTTGAAAGCTTTTGATGTTTCAGAGTAGCCTACGAACATGCCAGGAATTGCTTTTGGTGCGAACTTATGACCATTAGTGCCTTTAATGAGGACAAAAGTTTTAGAACCGAAAACATACAGGTGGATGATAGGCTTTCTACCAACCCATAGTTTGAATGGCGTTTTGTCTTGTATTGCACTGTTTAAACTCCTGTTCAATAAGTAGTTCGCAGTCATGATTGCTTCGCCCCAACAACTTAGTGGTGCCGATGCGTCGATCAGAAGGGCTCTCGCTTTTTCGATAAGGGTTCGGTTCTTCCTTTCCGCTAATCCGTTTTGGGGTGTGTGCGGAGCACTAAGTCTTCGCTGTATGCCACATTGTTTCAGATAAGCGTCGAAGTCCCTGTTGATATATTCGGTACCATTATCTGATTGTAAGACTTTGAGTTTGTTCCCTGTGTGCGTTTCTGCTAACTCTTTGAACTCTTTAAATTTTTGTAAGACTTCGCTCTTGCATGTCAGCAGGTACACTCGACTGTAGCGGGAATAATCATCCGTAAAAGTAACAAAGTACTTGTTTCCGCCAATTGTGGGCGTTCGAATAGGTCCACACACGTCAGAGTGAACTATTTGTAAGCTTTCAGTCGTTCGTTGAATTGTTTTCTCACGAGGAGCTGGTACTCGATGCATTTTTGCTTGAATACAGGTTTCGCATTCTGGCAGGGTTTCGGAAGGATCAAAGTTTAAGCCTACTATGTTTTGATTTTTCAGTGCTTGTTTTAAATCTTTGACGTTCATGTGTCCCAGTTTTCTGTGCCAGGTGTAGATGTTTGGTAAGTTAATCTGTTCAGAAGTACCAGTTGGAGATTTTTCATCAGAAGACGGTCACTATTATATGTCCTGCAAACCAAGCAAGCAAGAGTGCTATAACACAGTCACTAACCTTGGTTAGTGACCGTCTTCTTCTTTGTAAGCGTTGAGAATAATTCCAGCTTTCTCGTTATTAACTGTAGCCTTGTTTTTAGTGAAGAGGACAGAACAGCCGGCATCTGTCATCTTGCTAACCGACAGCAGGTTGGTACAAAGGCTTGGTACGTACAGCGTGTTGTTTAAATGTGTGAGTGTGTTACCTTTCTTATTTTTCGTTGTAAAAGAAACTGTACCCTTTCCTTCAATGTCTGCTGTGCAATCTTCGGTCGCGAAGTTAAGTTTTCTGGATGTTTCCTCAATTTTATTAAACAGATCTCGTTGATAGGTCATGTGAGAAGTGCAGCCGCTATCCAGGACCCAAGAATTATCTTCAGGATTTTTGTTGCGTAATAGGAGACACTGGGTAGCAAAGTTGTTACGATGAGATTTATAGTTTTGGTTGTTCTTAGGCTTCTCATTGTTTTTCTTATAACAACTTGTACATATTTTGTGATAATTGCGTTTGAAAATGTTGCCTTTTCGTTTGCAAATGCGACAGGACGCGTATAATGATTCTTCTTGATATGAGGTTTCAGGTTCGTCGGTATTGGTCATATTTTGGTTATGGCGTGCTTCAAACTCTTCGATTATTTTAGTTTTAAGCTCTTCTGGCTTTGGAAGGGTGTCACGCGACTCAATAGCAACTCTAAAATTATCATATTCAGAGGAGAGGCTATACAACATCATAATTGTTAATAGATCCTCGTTAATACTGACGTCCATATCAGCCAGCTTATCGACTGTATCCATAAACTTGTTCAAGTGTGCGCGTACATCTTGACTATCTAGCTTCGTTAGGATCAGCTGTTTTAGAAGGGTCGCCTTGCGCGCAGGTCCCTTGCTGGCATAAGTGTTCTTTAGCTTGTCCCATACTTCTTTAGCAGTTCAGCAGTTTTTAATTTGCTTAAGTTCAGATGGAGCTATGATAAGGATGAGTTCCGATTTCGCCAACCGGTCTTTGTCTATATCATCGGCAGATGCATCAGGAGTCAAGGGAGTTTCTACGTATTTCCACAGTTTATGGCGTACTAAGACGGCTTCGGCTTGAATTACCCATGTATCGTAATTATCTTTGTTGAGCGGATCAATTTTTGTGCTCGACATTTTGTTTAGCAGTAGAATACTGGGGTACTTACGATTTCAAAGCTCTAGTAACATATTTTTATATTTCTTCGTACTTATCTGTTTTCGCTCTGCTACCATGTAAAGTTCTTAGAATTTGTGACCACTGACGTAGTGAGAACTTTGTTGTATAATTAATATGTTACCGTAACGTAATGGATAAACCGGAAGCCAATTGTAAATATATAATTTATTATATTATTTCTAGTACAATAAAATACGTAAGTCAAATATATTGTTTTTTCATTTGACTTCAGAGTTTTTCTTAACAGCAGAATCTCTATGAGAATTATGTCCATAGAGGATTCAAATAAGTAGTATGTTATAATATGAGTATACCATACTTTACAGTAGAAAACCAATATTTTTTTCTGGTACCTCTCCTAATAGTAAAGTGGGAATAATCTTTAATGTAATCCTAGTGTTGGGTATCGTTAATCATAATCATAATCATTTATTCGCGAAACAGAGGTATATAAATTTGATCTTAATAATATAGCTTGTTGAGGATCACTATGTTTTTCCATCAGTCATACGATATTTTTTTTGCATGCACACATTATTAACAAAAATAAAAATAGGTAAAAATCTAGATACAACAACCATGCTCTTTAAATAAAATAGGTAAAGTGAAACATACCTATTCAAGGCAACATAAATATTTTAATTTCATGCAAATTATCCAATTTGTATACATAGTAACATAATACTATAGTAACATTAAATTTCTTAATTAGTAATACTTAATTTCAATGCATTCTTAAAATGATCTATTTTTAGTTTTTTTTATTATTTGGGATTTTGTTAATAAATATTTGCGGTGCCATCCGCAATAGACTCTTTCGTACTAAGGCTGTACGAGTATGTTAAATAGGTATTTTAAAAATAATTACTTAGTATCTCAAAAGAAATATTTCTTTCTAAAGTCAATATGTTCGAATAACCGCTCCAGAATAAGAAAAATTGTGCCCCAATATGGTCAGTGGTCATTTTAAGAAGAATAATAGTATCTGGGGTTTGAAAAATTAGCCCTTATTATGTAATAATTCAGTTATAAAAAAAGTAAGGTGTTTCGTACTGCTATTGATGTTTTCATACAAAGCTTTTATAAAATGTATTGAAGTTTTAACATTGATGGATTTTTTGTACTCGTACATAACAATTTTTACAAAAATCTGAAGACATGATAAAAATTACAACTAAACAAGGCTTCCTGCAAGGCGACGAGGACGATTTTTAGAAACATTCTTTTTTTAAATTATAAGTTTAAAATGTACGTTCTTAATTTTTCTTCACCAATTTGTTCATTGTTATTTGCAAAGAATGCGAAGATATACACGCACATAATAATTTTATACTGTACACACTTATAACAATAGTAGATTACATGCCAAGGCCGTTTAAGTGGGAAACGTCTGACGTGTAATTGTAGACACATGCGATCCGAGACATTCCCATTTAACGGCCGAGGTGTGTATACTATTTTTCTGCTCAACGGAGCAGGCCGGCGGCAACTTAGTTTAGCGCAGCGGCCGGCAATGTGCTGTTTGAGTGCAGATTTTTTTTATATTTAAACAAGTAACGGTACCTATTTCATCACGAACACTTAAAATTATTAACTGTTCTGAAATCTCGGGCGTGACCCCACATAATGAATAAATGTAAAGTACGTAGTAAACCCCGTTACTTGTTAAAACATGATTGAAATTATCAAAGATTAAATCAACTAAATTTTAATTCTCAAGTACCAAGTTGTCTCGAGCGGTTCCCAATCGATACTCCCCGAAGTTACCCGACGGCAGCCGAACGCCTCCGAAGCGGCCCATGCATTTCCTATACTAATTATTGCAACTTAACTCTTCCATGTCTTTTTAACCGACTTCAAAAAATGATGTTGGAAGAAGGATGTTCTCAATCTGTTTTTTGTGCGTTAGTATACATTGTCTTAACATGTTACAGGCATGGAAACCGAGCAATGCGATGTAGATTTTTAGCCAAACCGTGGGCATGAAGCGTAGCTGAAGTGGAGATGGGCGGGACACTTGACGAGAAGTAGCGATGGGCGATGGACGAAGCAGGTTACTGAATGGTGGCCAGGGTGGTCAAGATCTGCTGGGAGACCACCGACAAGATGGTCTGGCGACATCTGCCGAACCGCGATAAAGCAGTGTATGCGACTAGCACAGGATCGAGGAAAGTGGCGTAATAAAGAAGTGGCCTATACCTAGGGTGGACACCGGGCTGGATTTAGAGGTTGAGAGGCTTCGGGGCAACAAAGGAGTGGAGGCCCTCTGGCCCCCAATTATTTTTCAAATAAAGTATACAATTTTTTTCAGTCAAGTTCTTCAATATTTTTTTTTTTTGTGGAACCAACTATAGATTATTTTATTATTTAACAAACATATAAATCGGAAACGAGAATTATCTGAAATTAAATTTTAGCATTAACGAACGCAATCTTCAGAGCTTTATTCGCCGAAAAATCGTTGATGTTTTTGCTAACTCTAGTTCGTAGATCACTTCACTTCTCAAAAAAAATTTTTTTACTAGTTGGAATTTCATTCCTTTTTTTGACACGGCTTGAATAGATAGATATCCCGTTTTAAAGACAAACGGGTCTTAATTAAATATATCCTGACGTTTCGGGCATGACGTTACACCCGTGGTCGCAGGCAGACTGAACTAATTAAACGTAAGTTTACGCGATTAAGACCCGTTTGTCTTTAAAATATGAGTGATAATCGTGAAAGTTTAAATCAATATATCCCGTTTTAAGTCAAACTAATAATATAAATGGCCATGGTAGCTTAAAAACTTAAATTGCAACCAGTCCCCAAACACGTCTTTGTTACGAGTATGCATTACACAGTATCTATATTTCTTATTTCCCTATTCCACAAGGGATTTTAATACTTGTAGCCAGTAGTTCATAGCCTAGAATGCTATAAACAAAACATATCTACTTAATATACATTTGTAGATAATTACTCATAGAACAGTTAACTTTTTAAAGCAGTCCCTGAGCACCACTTAAACAAAGTGGCTGGTGTATGTTTTTAAAGGCACATACACACAAGTTACAAAGCTCCATTCGTTTTATATACACGATATAAATCTACTATAAACTAGGCCTCTCCTATTACCAGAGATCGTACGATTTCCAGCATTTTTGGTGCAATGTAGTTCAATTAAGGGATATGGTGTACCTAAGTAATTTATAAGGAGATGATTTACGCTTCGTCATTGTCTTACAACGTGTTATCACTCGATTCAACTTAAACCTGACCCGTGGATTCCTTTAACTTAACTTCTAGAGTTTTTGGTGAAATTTAGTTGAGTTAACGGAATTGACCCCTGCAATTTTTAGCTGTAACGTATCATAACACGTTGTAACACAAAGATAAACGTTAACTCGCTATCTCCTTTCGAATAACTTACTTCACATCCCTTAATTGAACTACACTGCACCAAAAATGCTGGAGATCGTACGATGTCTGCCTATTACCTTACGCGCATGGACGCATTGGGAGAAAAATACTCATAATTGCCACGCTGGGCAAACAAATTGGCGATCGCAGTAATGTGTCCACTATGATGATTGAAACAAAAAATGGTCAGTGACACGTATACCTCAGTCTATTCTTACGACACCCGCGAGAAGACTTAGGGTGGTGACAAATGTGTTTTTGCTGTCTGTATACAAGGTATAAATCTACTATTCGCATAATGTCAGTCCACTTCTGAAGCTGAACATAGGCCTCTGCTATTACATGATTATTTTAGATTCTAGTTTTTCTGACGAATGGTATAGATATTAATTCGTTGGTATATTACATTTAATATTTTTTATGTGTTTTTAGGTAGTGTTACTACCTAAAACCACATAACAAAATATTGAATAAATGAATTTGATTTGTTCCACAGTAACTTTAGAACTAACCCTCCATGATCACTAAATAAAAATCAGCCTGTATCAGCCGTACACTCGTCTAGTGTGTTTTAGCCTTTATACAGAGTAAATTAGTACCTGTTAAGTTTAATGAGACAGCATACGTGACTTCATGTTAACTAATACTATGTTCAACCTGTCTGTTGCCTTGGGGATTTCAATGCAAGTATTCTGTTCTGCTAACAACTACTTACTTGTTATACAATTTCGGAACCCAACAGTTGGATCCATTGTAAAAAAATTGTAGGTAAATGTTGATCAAGGCTATAAATATTGGATGTCATATACGCCAAAGAAAAGCGTCCGAAGTGGGAATGCCTGCACCGCTCAGCCACTCGGTCTTAGCATCCACCAGTCAATTTTCTCGAGTATTTCACATCAACTTCAGTTGATTAAGGCCTTAATGATAACAAACATCAAGATCTCGTGATTTGTGTTACGAAAGTTAGTCATAACATAAGAGTATACTCCACTCCACATAGTGATGTATCACTGAGTTATTTGTTCAACTAGAGAGCAAAGTAGATTTTTGTGTCGAGTATTTAATTTACGTTGAGCTACGAACAAATAAAACATGGAAGCCGCACGCCATACTAAATTGCTTTTCAAAAATGGTCCTGAATTTTAGTTGATAAGTGTCACCACCACTTCAATTCATCACGGCAATGAATTTCAAAATCAACCTATAAAAACTTAAACCGCCTTTTTAAATTAGTTGTGATTGGTCGATCAAAGTTCTGATTGGCTATATTCTATAAACATTTGTCAAAGATCTTGCGCCGAAATATGCGCGGTGTTAAGAAAAGCGCTATGTCCTGCCCATCTTGGCACAATTGAACAATTGCTTTTGGGGGCATTTGTGAGCTGGCGTTAGACGTCCATGTCATATATGGTCGCAGACGTTGAGTCCCGAGCAAGCAAAAGAATCTTGAGCGCAGTGAGGGACTCAAATAGTGATATATCACTATGTGGAGTATACTCTCATCTGTCCAACAACGTTCGGCAGTAGTAAAAGGGGGCAAATCGGGAAAATGTATTGTCGATGTAGAATTTGAACTTGTCGCCTTTTTCAGTGCCGTATGTTATTACACAACATTTAAATTCGTAACACAAAAATTGCGACTCTAAATTTTGTTTTCTTTACATTTTGCAGATTTACGATTTGCAGATAAAGCTACTTTACGATTGCAGATAACGCTATGATACAAATCGTGTACATTTTGGCTAGGCCTGATGTTCCAATATTTGTGGCGAGTATGTAGTTTGTTCAAAAGTAAATGTTAGGGTAATAAAACACTATCCAACCATATCTTTTGGAACAGATCATATTTTATTTACTCCATAAAAGGGTAGACGACCCCGATAGCGTACCCGTTAAAAATACTTTTCGTTTAATCTCGCTGATTCGATTATGACGTGCCGGGCCGCAAATTGAAAACATGGCGTCACGCTGTGATTCACAACTAATGCATACTATTAAAGGGGAGACCGAGGGATACAAATTGAACGTAAATCTGACACATGATTTTCTGTCTTTGGCTTATAACTTTTTTTCGTGGAATAGGAGGCAAGCGAACTGACCTATTGTATATTCATTTTATGTTAATTTATGTTATTAACGTAAAAATATATCTGCAATCGTTTTTCACGATATGTGTCAAAAACGTCAAATGCTACGGATAGTCAGCCATATTTGTTTACTTTTTTGTTTTCTATTTACGTAATGTATGCGAAATTATATCAAGTTTTGGCTTGTTAAAAATGTCTAAAGAAAGTACCGTTGGCGATTACAGCTCTAAGTGCTGCGACCGTATATAACATGGACGTCTAACGCCAGCTCAAAAATGCCCCCAAAACCAATTGTTCAATTGTGCCAAGATGAGCAGAACATAGCGCTTTTCTTAACACCGCGCATATTTCGGCGCAACATCTTTGACAAATGTTTATAGAATATAGCTAATCAACATTTTGATGGACCAGTCACAACTATTTTTAAATGGCGGTTTCATTACCGTGCCGTCCGTGATGCATTGAAGAGGGGTGACACTTGTCAACTAAAATACAGGGTCGTTTTAGAAACGCAATTTAGTATGGCGTGCGACTTCCATGTTTTATTTGTTCGTAGTCTAAGTGTGATTTTTGACAAAAGCGTATTTAGACATAGACTAAGGTTTCAATTCGTTGAGTGTACATTGTACAAGTATATTCAAAACTTTGCTAAAACCCTTTTAAACTCAATAATTAAATGCTTTTAGTACAGGGTGTAAAAAGGGTGCGTGTCACGGAGGGTTCCGAAATTAGGGACCCTTTTTATGACACAAACAACTACGCGTTTTGAAAGAGAAAAGATGTGAAGTGTTTTGACGTGACTGGTAAGCGAATACTGTGGCCTATGGACGATATGCTATAATCGGAACAGAATTTTGATTATTAATGTACCTACCTGCGCCCATATATATACCTATATAACATGGACGTCTCACGCCAGCTCAAAAATGCCCCCAAAAACAATTGTTCAATTGTGTTAAGATGGACAGGACATAGCGCTTTTCTTAACACAGCGCATATTTCGGCGCAACATCTTTGATAAATGTTTATTAGAAAATAGCCAATCAAAACTTTGATGGGCCAATCACAACTATTTTTAAATGGCGGTATACGTTTTTTCATCACACCTGCTCGTAAAAAGTGTTATTATACGCAGGCATACTTGAACGTAATGAGCTGTATTATGCCCATGGGCAATAATGAATTTTCATAAGATATTACGTCGCACTAGCGCGGTGCGGCACACGCCGCGCCGAGATTCCTTTTATAAAAATGATGAATTTAAGTCATCCCTGATTTTGAGAAATGATTTAGACCATTTAGAGTATTTTTGTGAAAATATATAGTTTTATTTACTTTTTTTAGCTCACAGGTGTGATGAAAAACATTGTGTGTGCCACGGGCGGTACACGAATTATGAACTCGTGTGAAGTAAAGCCCGCGCCTTCGGCTTGGGCTTTACTTTCACACTAGTTCACAATTTCTTATTTACCGCCCTTAATACACAATGTACTATTATAGTTGACAATGAAATTCATTACCGTGATGCATTGAAGAGAGGGTGACACTTATTAACTAAAATTTAGGACAGTTTTTGAAAGGCAATTTAAGTAGTATATGACGTGCGGTTTCCATGTTTTATTTATTTTGTTCGTACGACGTTTTTTAGTACAGATGGCCCTCCGAAGTTTTGGACATGACGTAAAATGACCCATTTCTCGCACTAGAGCCTAAAAAGTACACCATCTGTACTAAAAATGTATTTTTAGTACAGATGGTGTACTTTTTAGGTCCAAAACTTCGGACTTCGGAGGACCATCTGTACTAAACAACGTCGTACGAGACACGTGCAAAAACGAAATTCGTAACTCGTGTAGATTTAAAACACTCCCTATCGGTCGTGTTTTAAAACATCGCCACTCGTTTCGATTTTCATGTTTTTCGCACTTGTGTCGTAATTAACTATTTCATCACACTTTCTGTCTAAGCGCGCCATTGTTTGCGTGCGTGGCGGGAGTAATAGAAATGTCAACACGTCATTTAATAATAGTATGTCTTAAAACTTATTTTTCCTAACTTGTGCGGAAAAGTAAACTTTGCGCACTAGTTAGGAAAACGCTTCGCGTGCGTAAATTTCTCTTTTTAAGGCCCTTCTTATGATAAAAGTCGTTCGATACACGTGTAAAGAGTTTTTTTTATCGGCAAGTGTGTAAAATGTGTATTTTTGTCGGCAAGTGTGATGAACAACATTGTATGCATCACGGTCGGTAAAAGGAATACTAACTCCTTACTTACCTCCCTTGATGCACAATGTACTATTGTTTGTATGCGTTTTGCTCTTAATTAATTTGTTTATTGTTTGTGTAATTTATTCAATTTATAGTTTATTGATTTTCTGTAGTTGTATTAGTTTGAGGCACTATTGTATTACGATCTAAATACTTGTAAAATAATAATAATAATAATAATAAACGAAAACGTCAAAACCGCTGACACTGACAGGCATGTTTGTAATATTTATTTGCTAAACATTTATTTTTATACGCGTGTTATGCCTGAAAATGGCGAGAAAAACCATCCTGTTACCGCAACAACTACGACGACATGGGGACAATTAAAATAAATATGTGCAAGTGACGAAAATTTACACAAATTTTCAAGTGACCATTTTGACATGTCATGTCAAGATAAACGGGGACACGCGTATATACGCAAATAAATTAAATCACATGCAAACAAGAAGCCGTACCAGAGCGGAGACCACCTGCGCACGACCTCCACCTTCGCCCGCCTCGTCCAGCTCTCCGTCCACACCGTCGTCGGGCGATGAATTCGCTACGGCGCCCGACACAGACGGATCCAGCGACGAGAGCGGGCCGCCGCCGCTGCCGCCGCCACGACCACCTGCGCGACGAGGGCGGCCACCGCTGCCGGCACGCTTGGGGCCCGTGGGACATCCTGCCCCGCCCACGGCTCCCGCTGCCGGTGGTGTAGTGCGACGCATGCGATGGACTCAGACGATGAATGAGAATTGCATGCGCGCCTACTACGAGGCTACAGAGGGGGGAACCCGACTAACCGCGTACCGTTCTAGGATTCTGCCTCTGTTTCAGGCTCTTGAACCCGCCATCGCCGTATCGGAGCAACGACTAGCGGATCAGGTGCGGGTCATTCTACGTTCTAAACGTTTGGATGACTCGACACTTGATCGGCTTCGCCTGCAGGCTCTCTCGACTCGTGCAGCTTCCACCTCGGCGCGGGACCAGCCCGCCACGTCGCCGGATCCGGTGCCGACACCCGACCTGGCACCGGGGGCGCCGCGGGGTGATCCCAGTGCCGATGAGGAATATTTCGCGAGTCAGAGTGTAAGTACTGCAACTGATGAGCATCTGAGGAGGACTTTGGAAGAGACGATTATGGAATATCGCTCCACACCCAATTCTAGGCCACGGTTACCACGCTTGCCCATGAATAGACGCAATCTAGCGTTAGTGGGAGCCCTAAACGCTTTACTGGAGCCGTACATACGATCCAGTAAAGATTTGGACGATACGCACTCGATCATGTACTGCGGGGCCATCGCGGCGTGCCGTGTTGCTCGAGTCAAGTTTCCGGACGCTGACCGTGCACCTAGGACCGCCGGGGGTGTCCCCGCATGGCAAGTGCGGATCGAGCGTCGTGTCGACTCGTTTAGGACTCTCATTGCAAAGCTGATCTGCTTCAGGGGGGGCAATAGCCGCCCCCGAGTAATGCGCTTTGTGAACCAGACATTCGCGGGAACGGGCATCATGCCTTGCGACTACATGGCCAACCTCACAGAGCGCAATGACTTTCTGAAGCAGAAAGTTTATGCATGGGCAAGCCGTATCCGCCGCTACAGAGAGCGTGTGGATCGATTTCAACAAAACCGTCTCTTCCAAAGTGACCAAAGGAAGTTATACCGAAGGTGGGAGGGAACCGATCATCATTTGTCCGACGCGCATCTGCCGGATGCTACTGCCATGACTGATTTCTGGCGTAACATCTGGTCGGTGCCCGTCGGACACATCGAGGGCGATTGGATGAACGTTGTTGAACGTGAGTGCGAGAGCATCGAACCTATGGAGGCAGTTGCCATCAGCGCCGATGATGTAACTTGTGCCATCCGCCCTGCCCAGAACTGGAAAAGTCCTGGACCGGACGGATTGCACAACTTCTGGCTAAAATGGTTTCGGTGCTCCCACTCGCGATTAGCAGCGCAATTCCAACAAGCCCTTGAGCTTGGTTCCCTGCCTCCTTCCTTAACAACAGGTGTAACCTTCCTGCTCTACAAGTCCGGTAGTACCACGGAACCGAAAAACTACCGACCCATCACGTGCTTGCCTACACTCTACAAGCTCCTTACATCCATTTTGAGAGCAAAAATTAACACGCACATTGTTGCGAACAATGTTCTGGCCTCTGCTCAAAATGGATGTAGGGTTGGGTCCCGTGGTACTAAAGAGCTCCTCCTCATCGACATGACCATTTGCCAGCAAGTCCGGCGTAACAAAGGGGCCCTCTCCGCCGCTTGGATTGACTACAAGAAGGCTTATGATTCGGTGCCCCATTCATGGTTGAAGAGGGTCTTGGAGCTGTATAAAGTTGATGCAGCTTTAAGATCCTTTCTCGGCGCGTGTATGGGGCAGTGGACCACAGTCCTTCGTCAACCAGGAGGTGGAGATGACCCCTCTGGCCCGCAGGACTTCATAAGGATCGAGCGAGGCATATTCCAGGGTGACAGTCTGAGTCCTTTATGGTTCTGCCTAGCTCTGAATCCCCTCAGCACCCTGCTGAAGGATTCAGGACTAGGTTGTCGGCTTCGGAGAGAGGGTGAAGTCATTTCTCACCTTCTGTACATGGATGATCTCAAATTATTTGCGCCAAATATCCAAGACTTGATGGAGCTACTGCGAACCACAGAAGTTTTCAGTAGTGCCATCAATATGGAGTTTGGTGTCGATAAGTGTGCGGTTATGCATGTGCAGCGGGGGAAAGTAGTAAATTCAACAAATTTACAGCTTTCTGAGACAATGACGTTCAGATCTATCTCGGAAGCAGAAACCTATAAATACCTTGGTATGTCACAGTCTTTGGGTATTGAAGATATGGGAATTAGACAGGCGGTGAAGGAGCGCTTTTTCAGCCGGCTCACAAAAGTACTTAACAGTCTTTTGTCAGGAGGCAACAAAGTGCGCGCCTTCAACGCCTGGGTAATGCCCATACTCAAATACTCCTTTGGCATACTAAGGTGGACTCAGACCGAGCTGGACGCCCTGGATCGAATGGTCCGTACACTGCTTACCACACATCGAATGCTACACCCGCGCTCATCAGTTATGAGATTGTACATCCCGCGGAGGTGTGGGGGCCGCGGCTTCTTAAATGCCAAAAACCTCCACAACCACGAGGTGTACAATCTTAGAAACTATTTTCTTAACAATGAGTGCGGGATGCATCGTGATGTGGTGGCAGTAGACCGGAACTTCACGCCGCTCTCCTTGGCAAAAGAGAACTGGCGCAAACCTGTGGTACTAAGCACCGAGGACCGCAGGGCGGTATGGAAGAGCAAGGAGCTACACGGGCGGTTCTACAAGGCCCTCACGGGACCTGACGTAGATCTGCTCGCGTCGGTGAACTGGCTACGATTCGGGGACCTCTTCGGAGAAACCGAGGGTTTTGCCTGTGCAATTGCTGACGAGGTTATCATGACGAATAACTACCGGAAATATATCCTGAAGGACGGTACGGTCGACATTTGTCGGGCATGCCGCCGTCCCGGTGAGTCACTCAGGCATATTATTTCCGGTTGTTCTCAGATTGCTAACACCGAGTACTTGCACAGACATAACCTCGTAGCCAGTATTATACACCAGCAGCTTGCTCTTCAATACGGCCTTGTGGACGTCGAAGTGCCATACTATAAGTACACAACTGCACCAGTTCTCGAAAATGGTCGTGCCACGCTCTATTGGGATCGACCTATCATCACGGACAGGACTATTGTAGCCAATAAGCCTGATATCGTGCTGGTAGATCGATCGCAGCGCCGGGCTGTGCTCGTCGACGTCACCATCCCCCATGATGAGAATCTCGTGAAGGCCGAAAAGGACAAGTCCAGTAAGTACCTCGACTTGGCCCACGAGATAACCGCCATGTGGGATGTTGACTCGACGATCATAGTCCCGATAGTCGTTACAGCGAACGGTTTAATAGCGAAGAGTCTCGACCAACATCTTAAGAGTCTCTCGCTAGATGGCTGGATCAAGGGTCAGATGCAGAAGGCGGTAATCCTGGACACGGCGCGGATAGTCCGTCGGTTCCTCTCTCTGCGACCTTAACCACCGGCAGCTTGGGCCCGCCCCGTTGCCGGCGGCACCCTAGGTTAGGTTTTTATAATGTGTTTATATTTTATATTGTTTTTGTATGTTGTATTGCATTTTACTTTTATAACCATATTATATCAACCTAGCCTAAGAGAATATTAAAATAAAGATAATAATAATAAAATACTTTATTGCACTCTACAAACACACAAAAAATAAGGAATATAGTAACAAAAAATAAGGAAGTAGGTAACAACAGGCGGACTTATCGCTAAACAGCGATCTCTTCCAGACAACCTTTAGATAGCGATAAGGCGAAAAATATTGATGGTATCGGGTGGTGCGAACAAAAGTAAAATATAACACATAAACTACATAAATAAAAGAAAATAAATAAATTACTACATACAAATAATATATATATAAATATATAATACATGACAGAGAATGGTGCGACTACAAGGAGTACAAACGAAACGACTAAACTTATGACAAAGAAATGTAATGTTTTTTTATAAGTGTTTTAAAGATGGGGAGAGATTTAGCACGTCGAATATCAACGGGCAGAGCATTCCACAACCGAACTGCACGAAAACAGAAAGAATTATTATAAATTTTAGAAGACGAAGGAGGAGGAACTAGGAGGAAATTTTGAGAACATCTAAGGGAAGAAACAAATTTAAACCTGGACTTTAGATAACCAGGGGTATGAGGGTGAAACAGGATGGTGTACAGGAAAGAAAGTATATGAGAATCACGGCGGAAACGGATGGACAACCACTTTAATTTTGCACGAAAGCTCGAAACATGATCGAATTTCCGTAATCCGAAAATGAATCTGATGCAAACATTTTGAAGCCGCTCGAGCTTATTTAGTTGCTCTTCAGTCAAGTCCAGATAACTAATATCGGCATAGTCAAAAATGGGCAGAAGGAGACATTGAGCAAGCGCTATTTTGGTGGCAAGAGGCAGGAAGTTACGGAGCCGTCGAAGGGAACCAATGGTAGCAAAAATTCTTCTGCTCACTTCACTTATTTGAGGAATCCATGAAAAGGTGCGATCTAAAATCACACCCAAATTCTTAACCTGATTGGAAAAAGGAATCAGGATTCCATCAAATAAAACACCAGGCAAATGGTCAAAATCCACTCTTGCTATGGTTCTCGGGTTACCAATAATAATAACTTGGGTTTTAGATGGATTAACCTTCAACCCATAGCAAGAGCTCCATGTAGAAATACGCTCCAAATCAGCGTAAAATAGTCGCCTTTTTCTTTTTTTCTCTTTAATAGGTATAACTGCCATCAGTCTATAACGAATATAATCAATTTTGATGAAGTATAAGTATGAGTTTCGGATTTTGGAGGCCATCGCCTCTCTAACCCACTATAAATAAATAAATAATAATAAATAAATAAATATATTGCGACATCTTACACAAATCAACCTAGTCCCACGGTAAGCTCAATTAAGTCTTGTGTTGTGGGTACCAAGCGACGATATATATAATAGCGACGATAGATAGTTACATATACCTAGATACTTAAATACATACACAACCATACTATAAGCGACTAAGCACAATATGCTTCCTTTTAAGGCGTTGTACAGTCTGTGTTATTTAATAAATAAATAAAAAATAACTTTTGTCCATTATTAAGATCAACTCAAAAGTCATAATAAATGATAAATACACAAACACCCCTGTTATTTCAATAAATCGCCCCTTGCGCCCCTCAATTAGGCTCGTCCATTCAATGTCACATCACGTAAACAACCATACAAATCATACAGCTGAATGTAATATTACATGTTTTGTTTAACATTTAACGTTTGTTGTTAATAGTCACATACTTAGGTACCAATGAGTAATAGTACATTGTGTATTAAGGGCGGTAAATAAGAAATTGTGAACGAGTGTGAAAGTAAAGCCCATGCCGAAGGCGCGGGCTTTACTTCACACGAGTTCATAATTCTTGTACCGCCCGAGGCACACACAATGTTTTTCATCACACCTGTGCGGCAAAATAAGTAAATAAAACAATATATTTTTACAAAACTACTCTAAAATGGTCTAAATCATTTCTCAAAAACGGGGATGTCTTTTTATCATTTTTATAACAGAAGTCCCGGCGCAGCGCCGCCCGCCGGCGTAGCAGCGGGCGGCGCGCCAGTGCGACGTAATGTTGTATGAAAATTAAAAAAAAAGTCATTACGGCCATGGGCATAATATAGCTCATTACGTTCATGCATGCCTGCTTGTAAAATCAGCATTTACGAGTAGGTGTGATGAAACTAATCTTTATACCATGAGTGAATAATCTTTATGAGTAAATAAACCTAAAAATAAGGTACAGTTTCGGGTCACATCGTAACCGAACCAGCTGCAATTCCTTAGTTCAAATCCTGGACCAAGTTCACATCTCTCCTGGCATTTTTAAGCGTTTCAACCGCCGTGACTTCGGTGGCAACATTATTAACACGTTCGACGCCGGTGACACGTATATGTGACCGAAAAAACTGTACTCCTATGCTGGCATAGGAGATATAGTGGCATAGGAATAAGATTACTTTGATCACGTACCTATGTGTGACACTGGTGTCACACATAGGTACGTGATCAAAGTAATCTTATTCCTATGCCACTAGTAGGTATCAATCAAGTTCTCACTCCTATGCCAGTGGCATAAAAATACGAACGTTTTTGACACAGTGCTGTGTCGCCGGCATAGGAGTAGAATCTTTTCGGTCACACATGCGTGTCACTGGCATAAGATTTCTATCATATAACTTCGATCGGCATAGTATTAGCACTTAGTGAAACAGTACCGGAGGCGAACGTGTTAAGGTCTTCGCACACTATATCAATTACACACCCACTCGACTCAAGTCTAATCATTGAAATTTAAACCCTGTGTCATATGTTCCAGGTTTAATTTAACATATACCTATATATTAAAGTAGTGTACAACAAGTGGCCTACGCATCGTAGGGTTATTCCCACCTGTTACCACCAACTTGACACCAGTGGTAACAACTGGGATTTTTTTTCCCACCTGTTGGTGGGAAATTAAACAACTGGGAATTAAAATTCCCAACTGTTACCACCAAACTAATAAATAATACTAGTAATGGGAAAATATTTTAGTGGTAACTAGTGGGAAAAAAATCCCAGTAGTTACCACCAAGTACTCTGGTGGTAACAGTTGGGAAAAAATCCCAGTTGTTACCACTAGTGTCAAGTTGGTGGTAACAGGTGGGAATAACCCGCATCGTACACTAAAGGAAAACCCGGACTCGTTTGTCACGCAACGACCACGCGTTGTCCACGCAACGACTATGAGTTTGCGACTGACGGGTATCAAGCAACCATTTTCATTGCCCACTCGTTGACACCGCATTGTCCACTAGTGACCACTGGGTGAATCAACTAGTTGACTCATCGTGAGTGTGAGTCGAGTTGCTGCCGGGTTGACGTGGAGTTGTTATAGTGTGCGAAAACCTTTACCCGATTTTCGTGGGTATCACACATGTTTTGGATCAACTACCAAGATATCTTAAAGTTTTTGCATCTATCACGGGATTCGTGTGAAAAGGCTGCCACCGAAGGCACAGCGATTGTACCTCACATCATACATCACATCATCAGCCTATGTTAGTCCACTGCTGGACGTAGGCCTCTCCTATTAACTATACGTATAGACGCATTAGGAGATAAATGCCCATAATCGCCACGCTGGACAAGCGGATTGGCGATCGCAGTAATGTGTCCACTATGATGACGCTGCTGCCCATCATCAATATTGTAGAATGGTCAGTGACACTTTAATCCCTTAGTTGACTCTTACGACACCCGCAGGAGTTGGGGTGGTGACAAATGTATTCTTACTGCCGTCACCACACGGCAACGGATTGTACCTAACTGTCGGAGAAATGCCCCTCCACTCAGCGGCGCTATTGCGAAAAACGAAATTCGTAAATTTCGAGGATTTGTCTCTCTTACTATAATGACGCCTTCTTTGGTGTGACAGAGACAAATCTCCGAAATTTGCGAACTTCGAAGTTCGCGGTAGGGCCGCAGGCCTCACACTTGCGAATATCAGCTACTCGTAATTCAACAAGGTTCTAGAGTAAGGTTCCAATTTGTTGAATGTATGTACCTACAGTTTGATAAAATTATCCAAAGGGTCTCTTTCAAAGTACAGAATTTAATTAAACCGTTTTAAAAACTGGTACACAGCTGGCTTTTTATGAATAATAACTAGATGATTATCATATTTGAGTAGGCTGTGAAAGGAATATTAATTTTGCCGACTAAAAACGAAATCAAGTACCTAGTAGTCTTAGTACAAAAGGCTTGGTTAGTAGACTTATATTATAAGCGTATCGATGGTTGCCTGGTGAAATCCGATAAGTCGAGATACCCATTCATTGAAATGACAACCTCACGTAAGCGTTCATAATTTAAAAACCGGTTTTCTTTACTTGTCGGGTTTCACCAGGCAACCCTCGATATTATTAAATACAGTGTGGCCTTTGACACTGGACAAAAATGAAATGAATGACTTAGACTATCCGTAATAATCCTGTAAAGGTTTATTACGGATCCGTGATACGAACCACTGTTTGAAAGGAAACATTAAGTTCGAAGATATTTTCTTCGGTTACCGCGATGTGTAATCCCATGAAATAAAACTATGGAACCGTCGGGATGTAGTAAAATTTAATTAATATACCTGCGCGAGTTTATCCGTTTTCCATAGTTATATTTCGAAGATATTGTTATTCAAAGTTATGGATCCTGAGATGGATTCGAAGATATTGTTATTCAAAGTTATGGATCCTGAGATGGATCTTACTTATCACGATATACTCATTACTCTTGTTTGTCAGTCGCAAGACATCTTGATAGTATACAAAGTACTCAGTCATAAGAGTTATTTTGTTTTTTATTTTTACACTAAATGATTAAATTTTTAATGGCAATGTGTGGAAATTATTTTTGATAGGTTATTATATTAATGATCTTTAAATTTTCACCCCGGTTGTAGGCCACACACTGTATAAATCAGTCTTTGGCGTTCGAAAGGTTAAAATAATGTGTTAAAATAAAATCAGTGCCTATATTAATATAAATTATAAACTTTATTTTATCTTAAACCTTATCTTAAGCCTCAACCTCCATGCAATGTTGATATAAACATGATGGTGTCGTTTTGCTGTATTTTATAGCTAAGCTCTCCATATAGCTCCCAATCTGCATCGTTGATGAGGACTAAAATACCAGGCCGGACTGAATCACCCTGTAAGAAATAAAAAATAAAATAAATATTATAAGGAAATCTTATACCGCTTAGTCCAGCGGTAAGCTCAATTTAGACTAAGTGGCAATATACAGGGCGATTACGGGGTCGTGATCTCAGCTGTAAAAAATGAGTTAAGATGTTCTTTCTGAACAATGTTTTCCATGGGACCTATTATGATCAAACGTACTTTTTTTACACCTAGTTAAGTTCGAGTTAATATGTAGGTATACATCTACATACTAATTCCTTGCATATGTGTTTACATAATTATGAAACGAAACTGGCAGTTATGAACACTTTCGCACCGGCTGGTAAATCAGTAATTTTTTTTCGTGATATTCATATTTTTTCCATGAGAAACTTTATTCAGAAAGACCAACTTAGCACATTTTTCACAGTTGGGATCACGACCCCGTAATCATCCTGTATTTAATAGACATACAGGGCATCGCAAAACTATGAACACATGAAAGCAAAGTACCTTAAATATTATAGATAAGGTATTTTGTTTGAAGAAGATTTATGTTATGTCCTCGTAAGGCCCATTCTATTTTTAGGACCCAGTGTCCTAAAAAAAGGACATTTTATTTTTAATTTTGGGCCCTACAAAAAAAAATTCATATATGACGTCACGGGCCGTTATGAGTAAATTTTGTTGTCCTCAAAAATAGGACGTTGGGCCTTACCGAGGTTAAAAGAATGATTCTGTAGTCACACAATAAATAATTTTGTTGCAAATAGTATCAGATATTTGATGTTATACTTAACTATCCGCTATCTATATCTAATTGCTGTGTAACCATTCCTAGTATGTCACCCTGTATTATGTAGAGATATACCGTGTTATGTTGAAGTGGCAATGGGTAGGGTGGGGTACATTGCGCATAGAACCGATGGCCGTTGGGGCGGAAAGGTTCTCGAGTGGCAGCCACATACCTTGTGGGTAGGCCCCCCACAAGGTGGACTGATGACCTGGTGAAGGTCGCATGAGTCCGCTGGATGCGTGTGGCACAGGACCCCTCATTGTGGCAATCTTTAGGGGAGGCCTATGTTCAGCAATCAACGTCTTTTGGCTGATAATTATGATGATGATGCTGACACTGTTTTTTATTTCATTAAAATTCTCTTTAACCTAACTCATCATCATCAACATCATCATATCAGCCGAAAGACGTCCACTGCTGAACATAGGCCTCCCCCAAAGATTGCCACAATGACCGGTCCTGCGCCACCCGCATCCAGCGCACTCCTGCGACCTTCACCAGGTCATCAGTCCACCTTGTGGGGGACCCACGCTGCGCCTTCCGGTACATGGCCGCCACTCAAGAACCTTCCCGCCCCAACGGCCATCGGTTATACGCGCAATGTGCCCTCTAACTACTCACTTGTAAAAACAACTCTGGCCTTTCCCTCAACAGATTATCCTTCAGCCATACCAGTAACTCTTTTATCGTCCACGTCTGACGCTGGCAACCCAGGAAATACTTTTCAACTGCTGGCAACTCTACTTCCCTCTTCTTTATTTTATCGAACAACAGCTCTGCGCCTCCACCAAACTCTAGTTTTATTTTTAATGTGTCTGCCATTGTATAAATCTGTGAAGATAATTAATTACAATTTTTAGACCAAGATAAGGGAAAAAATAGTGCATAGTTAACACGTTCGACGCCGGTGACACACATATGTGACCGATAAAACTGTACTCCTATGCCAGTGACACACATACGTGATCAAAGTAATCTTATTCTTATGCCACTAGCATTAATCAAGTTCTCACTCCTATGCCAGTGGCATCGAAATACGAACGTTTTTGACACAGTGCTGTGTCACCGGCATAGAAGTACAATCTTTTCGGTCACACATGCGTGTCACTGGCATAGGATTTCTATCAGATAATTTCGATCGGCATAGTATAAGCACTTAGTGAAACAGTACCGGAGGCGAACATGTTAAGGCCATAATCATAATCAAAATCATGATCACATCCATTGTGTTAAAATAGTACATTACGACACAAGTGCGAAAACCATGAAATTCGAAATGAGTGGCGATGTTTTAAAACACGACTGAAGGGAGTTACGAGTTACGAATTTCATGTTTTTAAACGTTCTTAAATGTCCTTTTTGCACGTGTCTCGTACGACGTTTTTTAGTACAGATGGCCCTCCGAAGTTTTGTACCTGACATAAAATGAGCCACTTCTCGCACTAGTGCCTAAAAAAGCACCATCTGTACTAAAAAGGTTACTTTTATTAATTCCAGTATACTCTGTGCAACAACCTTT
Organism: Thaumatotibia leucotreta; assembly: GCA_025490895.1. Classification (NCBI taxonomy): domain Eukaryota; kingdom Metazoa; phylum Arthropoda; class Insecta; order Lepidoptera; family Tortricidae; genus Thaumatotibia; species Thaumatotibia leucotreta. The sequence continues at coordinate 47,492 of JALPQI010006288.1, forward strand.
GGCAGTAGAAACAGGGAGTCATATGTAAAAAAGCAGGCGCATATTTTTGGTCACTCATAGAAAATTTGAATTTGTAGCCATTTTTCACTGCCTAAGGCCGTTACTCAAAATTTTACTTTGTAACACAAAGGAATGAAGTGTAAATGAATATTCCTTTATAAAAGATTGATGATAGGCAGCAGCATCATCATAGTGTACAATGTGATGCAATCGCCAACACGCTTGCCCAGCGTGCCGATTATGGGCATTTACCTCCTAAATGCGAATAGGAGAGGCCTACGTTCAGCAGTGAACTGAGAGAGGCTGATGACGTACCTAATCTGTTATTATCAAAATATAGCAGTCATCTGAGTTTACTATTAAGAACAAAACAGTCCCAGTGTTAAGATTTAGTATTAAAATGTTGATCAAAGAACTCAAATCCGAACACAATAATCATAATATTTGGTCATAATCGTAACATAAAGTATCTCAGTTTCAATAACAAATAAATATATTTGCTAACAAATAAAAGTAGTGGTAATAAGAAGTGATAAATGGCGTGTTTTGGACGAATCTTCTTTACTTGTTATTGTTACTCGCTATGACTCATTTTCAAATACAAAAACTAACGATTCACTTATTCATACATATTTTTTCGTAAATATGGAATAACCGGGAGTAAAGTATTAAAGCTTTGTTGTTACCTGTGAAATATGCTTAAAGTTAAAACAAAATGTTACCTACTTTTGCAGCAAGTAATAGGTTTTTAGGTTATGTTATTGTTTTCTTTCTTGTCATAAGATGACAGGTGCAATGTTTGCGAAGGCAGTATTCATGCAGTATTTCACTGAGAAGTGTATTCGTTACTTAAAATTTTGTTTTTCCTACACATGATTAATACATTTCCTGCTTTATAAAATATCAATAATTCATATAAAGGTGTGGTTAAACTAAAAGAGCATTCGCTGTTCTAACCTCCCACTCTACGAAATACGATCGGTACACAAAACGTGATTGGTTGATTTCTTAGAACGGGCGCTAGAACAGCGAATGCTCTTTTAGTTTAACCGCACCTTTAAGAATAATCTACATTATTCTATTCGTTTTCTGGGAACGTTTTCACAATTATTTCACCACTTAATTTTACATTCAGCTTACAATTTAGCACTATTCGTAAACGCATAATATATGTCAATATTGAGGCGTTTTTCATTAAACTCGTCCGTGAATATTGTTAGACAGAATAAGTTCTGATAATAGATTATTATAGTATATGACAAGTTTTGGTGATTTTAGGCACTCATTTTCGGTCTTACATTACTCTTAATTGTAAATTTCTTATAATTATGTCCTAATTTATTCCTTATTAAATAAAATTATCATTAATGCTAAGAGTGAATTAGTTTGTACAGGCTTTTATTTAATGAAATTGAAAAACGCCTCAACTTTTTTCACTTATTTTCACTGTTGTTGTTAAAGATCGTTTCGCTATTTTCCGATTTTTTAATAATATTTAAACTCAATAACTGATTTTTGTATTAAAACTAGTTCACGCTTGTATATTATAATGGCACCGCCGTTTGTGGTTTGCCGTATTTGTCGAAATATCGAAGGAAAAGTGAAAAACTACACCGACAATAAATTTCTAATAAAAGCTTATGAAGAATTCAGTGGATGTCCTGTAAGTTCCAATAATCTTAAAATATTATCAAAGTTTAACAATTTTAGTACAGTAATATAAATATCAAAGTTACCCTTTAGAAACAAAGGGATCATCCATTAATTACGTCACACCAATTTTATGATTTTTGGACCCCTCCCTCCCCCCTTGTCACACTTCGTCACAATTAACTACACTCTCCCCCCTTAGTGTGACGTCACATGTAGATTTTTAGTTTAACCAATCACTTGCTTCATGTAGCTTTTGTTACATGTTATCACTCTTATTTTACATAGACATAGTCTATCGCAAAAATCAAAGCATGTGAGTGGTTAAGAAGCTAAAAATTACAACATCACTTTGAAAGTAACTTTTTATAAGAATTGCTTAAAATGATTTGTAAAATTAACGAAGAGAAAATTAACTTGTGTATTCTTCCTCCGTCCAAGGATTTTCTATTCTTTTATGTTCATGTATTTATGTATGTGAGGATTGTGACGTCACAAACATAGAACTCCTCCCTCCCCCCTGTCACGATATGTCACATTTTCTGGACCCCCTCCCTCCCCCTTGAGATGTGACGTAATTAATGGATGATCCCAAAGTACATACCGGTCAACAAGTCATAAAGTTTTCTCGAGTTTAATTGATTTATAGCATCTAGGACTCCTATTACAATTCGGATTTAATCCCTAGTCACATACCTGAAATGATTAAATAGAAAAATACACTGCCATTATATTGATTTAAACTTTCACGATTATCACTCATATTAGTAGTAGTAGTAAACACTTTATTGCACTAATCATAAAAATAACAAACAAAACATTTAGTGAAATTGTACAAAGACGAACTTAAAGGGTTAAAGGATCTCTTCCAGCTAACCGTTGAGTAACTGAGATATACACATACAAATTTTACCAGCAAACGACAATGGGTTTGATGGGTATACACTATCATTGTTAGCCGGTAGCACACTCAACTAGTCTCCCGAATGTAGACAGGACCCACCTCGGGCAAAAGTACATGCTGTTGCTTAGCTCCTTCAAGATAAGTCCACATTAAAAGAGCTGCCTTGTAAGGCAATTTCCCCATGAGTTAAATAGTTTTAATTCAGGCAGACAGTTGAGACAACTGATGGTGCCTGTATCCAATGACTCTTAGACAAATCCATTTAGACAAGTATGGCCTTCTTTATGTGATGAAGGTAGACAACTGAGCTCTCAGCCCACCTGATGGAAAGCGGGAACGGAGGCCCAATGGACATAGTGACCAAAAAATCGACTATGCGCTGCCTACCCTGAGAATTTAGATGGATTGCCTCTAAGCCAGGAATTACACTGGCTATCTTACCCCCAAACCGCAACAGGAACATTCCATGAAAACATGTCGTAAGCAACACTGTCTTTTCAATACTTTTGAGTAATTAAATTAGTAAGCTGAGTTACAGCATAATAATAACATATCAAGGCTTTAAGATTGACAGTGTTTCCTAGCAGCTTGCATATTTTATTAGGGTAGCTACCATAGCGAGTCGTAAGCAACAAAAAGTAGATGTTTTCATGGAATGCTCCAACACCGTATTAACTATATCTTTATGTGGTGGTTGTTTTAGTTTGTAGAATGGCCGTTTATGACGAAATTCTGTCCGGAGTGTGCCTGTCTTATCAGAAAGGTGTATAAATTTAGAAGTAAATGCAGGAAATCATACAAATATGTTATGGAGCACTTGGAGTCTGGAAGAAAGGTAAAAATAAATAAATTATAAATGTAATGTATGTAAGCTGTGCCGTGTGGTGACGGCAGTAAGAATACATTTGTCACCACCCCAACTCTTCCCGCGGGAGTCGTAAGAGTCGACTAAGGGATTTAAGTGTTCCATTCTTTGATTTGATTGATGATGGGCAGCAGCGTCATCATAGTGGACACATTACTGCGATCGCCAATCCGCTTGCCCAGCGTGGCGATTATGGGCATTTACCTCCTAATGCGTCTATACGCATAGTTAATAGGAGAGGCCTACGTCCAGCAGTGGACTATCATAGGCTGACGATGATGATGTAAGCTCTATGTATGTTTCTAAAGCAAGTGCCACTGTAGCTTCTCTTGCCAGTTTTTAATCTAATTTGTATTATTTTATTTCTTGACATTAGTGTATTTTGACATATCGTGTTCAGCATCGTAACACGTTTTTAGGGTTCCGTAGCCAAAATGGCAAAAACGAAACGCTGATAGATTCGTCATGTCCATCTGTCCATCTGTCACAGCCGATTTACTCGGAAACTATAAATGCTACAGTAACGAAATTTGGTAAGGATATGTGTTGTATGAACCGCTACAGGATTATGATACTAAATTGTAAAAAAAACCATTGGGTTGGGGGCCCTCACAAAACAGAAATTTGTTCTGTGGGGGCCCTCCATACATGTAACTGAGGGATAGAACATTTTTTTTAGGTGTATATAAGCGTGTGGGGTATTAATAGAAAGATCTTTGAAAATGATATGAATGTTTATAAATGTCATTTTTATTTAAGCAAATCGTTTTCGAGATATCAGCTCTCAAAGTTTGAAAAATGTGTGCCCCCCCCCTCTATTTCTTAATCTGCGCGATATAAAATTCTAAAAAAATATGTTATGCACATTAATAAACTCTATCAACGATTATTGGTTTGATTAAATTATCTCCTATAGTCTTTGAGGTAGGTTGATTTAACTGTATTTTTTTAACAATAAATTGATAATGGTACGGAACCCGTCGCGCGCGAGTCCGACTCGCACTTGGCCGGTTTTTTCACAGTTAGAATCAACACCTCGTAATCACTCCAAGAAAGAGAAAAATTGTGGTACCAAAGAAACACTGTCTACAAGAGAATTTGGCCAGAAACAGATTATTGATTGCCTAAATATAATACATCTTGTATTGAAACTTCTGTTTAATTTCTTAATTTTCTGCTGTGCATATATTTTGAGCAATAAATATAATTAGAAAGATAAGTAAATAAATATAAAAACAACCTTTTCACAGATAAACCGGCAATTTATTCAGACTGGAACCAATAAATCTAATCTGTCCTCATGGAACACCAATCACATACCTACCATAGACTATGTACATAATCCAAAGACATCCAAAAGCAAGAAGAAATGCACAGATGAACCATTGTTTTACATCAAACACTTGACAGGTTAGTATTGTTATTTAGGAAATGTATTTTACAAGGCAAACTTTATTATCCTCCTAATGCCCTGGCCACGACATTGGTCTAAGGTGACTGGCTATGGCGACCAGCGGCGAGCGAATTAAACAAAATCAAGACCGGTAAAGAAGCATGCCATGACAATTCGCTGTGGGCTAAATCGCGCGCGAATTTACTCACGCGACCGGCTAAGGCGACCAGCGGCGCGGCGGGCGGAGAGATTAAACGGAATGTGCGGTGCGGAGTCATGCCACGACTCCGAGCGGCGCGAACGGTCTTGGCGGCGGCACGTATCGGGCGGAATTTTAAAGAACAAAATATTTTGTTTTATTCGCTCCGCGATGTTGGACACAGAGGCGTTTTTAAGTGAAAGTTTGGGTTTGCCCAAATACGGATCCAAATGTTGAAGTACATCTAATGTATCTACACTAAGGGGGTACTTTCCTGTATTCATTAAACAAAGTACTGAATTTTCCCAAGGTATACCGGCGTCTATTTACTTCGTGCACACCTTCTCTGCAATAAAATACGAGATACTTTCGACACACTGAAGGGTCACTTTTAATAGTGATATTTTGCGTCCTTTGATTACGTCCCATTCGCTCAATGCCGCTAAGACAACTGCGTTGTCGTGGCATGCTCACAGCTTAGACCGTTTTTGCCGCCCCGCTCGCCGCGGTCGCAGTCGCCTTAGACCAATGTCGTGGCCAGGACATAAGACCCATTTATTTTTCCTAGATATTTTTAATTTGAACCTTGTTCCATATATAAATTGGTATGAATTTCGTGTGTTTCAAATCAAAAGAAACTACCTTAATTGGTTAATGAAAGATTCGAATATGTTTTTTATTTACGTGTATTATATTGTACAGTTTTTATTTACATATATAGGTAGGTAGCTAACTATTTACAGAAAAACGATGACATTAGATATAACTAACTTACAAAATAACTACAACACAATAAAAATAAATTAAAAAAAACCTACGATAAACAAATCGAACAACCCGCCCCGAGTCATTCCCGGTGCAAAAGTGCCCATAACGCTGGCAGCATTGCCGCGCTGAATGGCGATAGCCAACCTTTGCACCAAGAACGACCCGGAACGAGGGTCGTGACCCCTCTCTCGTAACCGATGTCCTAGCGCGGCGAAGAAGACCCTGGCCTCCGAACACCAGCAACCCATGGTCTCCACAGCCAGCGGCACGAACAAGTAATTCGAGATTACAATTGGATTCGAATTGGATTGCAACAACTATGTACATTCATGATATGAACCCACGTATTAGTATTTTAAACTTCAGTATTTTCCTTTGGTATATGACATCTAATATTTAAAAGAAATACTAATGTAAATAATGTACCTACTTCTAAACCTTTTTGATAGAAACCAAGCTCCCAAAGCTGCTACATAAGCGTTCACCACTAATATCTTTTAGTAGCTTATCTTTAGAAGAATATAGGTTTTTCAGTCTCCGTAGCCTAGTTGGTAGTGACCCTGCCTACGAAGCTGGAGGTTCCGGGTTCGAATCCCGGCGAGGGCATTATTTGTGGATTTATTTATCACAAATATTTGCTCCTTGGTCATGGCTGTGTATCTATTTAAGTATCTATTATGTTTATGTATCTATCTATTATATATATCGTCACTCGGTACCTACATAACAAGCATTAATTGAGCTTACCGTGGGACTAGGTCGATTTGTGTGAGATGTCCCAAGATATTTATTTAATTATACATGGTGTTTGGTTAGCGGTGTCGGAGCTTTTAAGGGCTTAAACTACAATCAATTTTATCGATAAATTATCATACAATTTTTTTTTTGTGCGCACGATAATTAAATGGCGGCCATTTTAAAATTTCAAACAGACGAATACGGGCGAACGTGATATTTCTGGAATTATACGTTTGTTATCGGTCCTATCCCTGCAAAAAAATCTCGTTAGAGAGCTCATTAGATAAGCAAACTAATTAAGCTAATCATTTGACTCAACTATTTGAACAACAAGGCTAAAAAAATTTTTTTTAATTAAAAATAGTAAAAAGTTCACCTTAATTTTTCAATTAATTCAATTTTGCATGAAAACTAGGTCATTAAGATTGGTGTTGTTATTTACTAGTACAGTATGTTAGCTAAAAAATAACACCATAATTACAGTTATACCTTAAGTACTTTAGGAATTACAAGTTCTTACGATACTCAGCATTCTGTAAGTCGTCATACTAAATGTATGGAAGTGTTTTAACTTTTTTTTTTACTAGCCTGTTTGAGTGTCCCACTGCTGGGCAAAGGCCTCTCCCCTGACTCTCCATGACTCCCGATTCCATGTCTCTTCCGGCCAGTTGTTCCGGAAGGTATCAAGATCGGCCCGCCATCTCCTCTTGGGCCTGCCTCGCCCGCGCCTCATTTCCGGCATCCATTTGGTGGCTATGCTAGCCCACCTATCCGGATGCATACGGTGGACGTGGCCGGCCCAATCCCATTTGAGCTTAGCGGTTTTTCTGCCTACGTCAGCTATCCCCGTTCTGGAGCGCAGCGTGGTGTTTCGGATACGGTCGGTCCTTTTGACCCCTAAAATGCTGCACTCCATGGCGCGTTGGCAAACCTTCAGTTTGGACTTCTGAATCTCTGTGAGTGACCAACTTTGAGCACCGTAGGTTAGGACAGGCAGAATACACATGTCGACGAGTTTACGCCTCAGTGACAGTGGAAGGGAACCCTTCATTAGCTCTCCCATGGACCAGTAGCTCATCCAGGCATTTGTTTTAACTTAGTATTTTTAATATTACTTCATCTATTTAGATAAAGTAATTAGTATAATTTTACTCCTTGGATAACGTACTTTCGATATCACTTAAAAGTTTTCTGATATCTCTCATATTTACGGAATTATGGCCTGTAAACACTTATCGATTACACCCTGTATCGTGTACTCGAGAATCGTGAACGGATTTTTTTTTTTTTGTGATCGAACGTGTATAACCCCGAGATGGTCCCGTTGGCACCAAGTTGTTGGATCTTCTGATGGGATCTTGGAGAAATCGAGGGATCTCTTCAAATGTTATAGGTACATGTATGGCGCTTTTGGTAATTTTTATTCATTTACAAGAATTTGCATTCAGAAAGTAGGATTTGAGGAAAACAGTAATGGAAACAAATCGGGGATCTTGGAGAAATCGGTTGGAGTCGGTTTTTAAATTTTAAATTTGGTGATCATGTTTAACCTGAAATAAATTCATATTTTTTTAAATCCACAGTACCTACAGACCTCACAGCAGAAATTTCAGCAATCCCAGAACAGTTTGACTTGATACAAAACTCGGACATTGAAGAACTAAAACAGCCTCTAACAAAAGTAATCAACATAACCGAAGAAAATACAGACGCTCTAAATAATTTCGAACTCATAGAGGACTCGATTGATTTTGAGGGTTCGGAAAGTTCAAAAGATACAGAGTTTGAACCACCGTTGATATCAGTTATTGAAACTTCAGTGGAAGAAAATGTTTTGGAATCTGTGTTTAAATCTGATTTGATTGTGGATAATGGGATTGATATCAAAGTGGAAAATGATATGGTAGTATTTTTTTATTCTCCAAGCATATTACGGCCAATCAACTTTTCGATCGACATACTCTCTGTCTGCTGCGTTATTTTTCATGAACTTACAAATGTATGTCAATTAATACTATACATATATTTACAATGAAAAACAGTTGGAACCTAAGTGTATCATTGTGAACTTGTGTGGGGCCTAACGCATGTACATATAAGCATTGTTTCTAGCAAACTTGATGAAATTGTCACCTGCGTTACGGGGCAAAATAGTGTTGATCGAAAAGTTGACTGGCCCATTACCACGTTCGCCTCCAGTACTGTTTCACTAAGCGCTAATACTATGCCGATCGAAATTATCTGATAGGACTTCTATGCCACTGACACGCATGTGTGACTGAACAGATTGTACTCCTATGCCGGCGACATAGCACTTGTGTCAAAAACGTTCGTATTTCTTTGGCACTGGCATAAGAGGCAGAAATTGATTTATGCTAGTGGCATAAGAATTAGGTTACTCTGATCACGTATGTGTGTCACTGGCATAGGAATCAGATTTTGTTGGTCACACACGCTGTGTCACCGGCGTCGAAGGTGTTAAGCGTGTGTGTGTTCAAAGTCAAAGTCAAAATATTTGTCTAAAAGTGGATGGTGTTACTCAAATTCAAAGTATTCAACTTTTTGCCCTATGAAGCATTAAAATATATACAGGGTACGTTTATGCTTCCTTACAAAAAATATTACAATGGCGTTATCAAATAATTTTTGGCTAACATTATAATTCTATGTCAACATTTTCGTCTAAATAAGTCGAGACCTACGAACAAATAAAACATGGAAGCCGCACGCCATACTAAATTGCCTTTCAATAACGGTCCGCAATTAGTTCACAAGTGTCACCCCCTCTTCAATGCATCACGGTAATTAAATTCAATGTCAACCTATAACAACTTAAACCGCCATTAAAAATAGTTGTGATTAGTCCATCAAAGTTTTGATTGGCTATATTCTATAAACATTTTGTCAAAGATGTTGCGCCGAAATATGCGCTATGCGTCACGAAAAGCGCTATGTCCTGCCCAGCTTGGCACAATTGAACAATTGATTTTGGGGGCATTTTTGAGCTGGCGTTAGACGTCCAGGTCGAGACATAATTAAAATGCACAATGTCAAATTTTTACTTTTTGTCTATTGTCGTCTTTGAGTAAATACTCAAAGATCGACGTTCAAAAAGTTAACTAAACATGTATTTTCAGATCGCCTCAGTTCATATAGAAGATGTTTCTGACCATATTGAGGCAGTTAAAGTAGAATCAGACCTGGATCCTGACAATCTAACACTGCATCAGATCAAGGCTGAAATGCTCGGAGTGGAAACTAAAGGGGTTGAAAAGGAGAAGAGGAAAAAAGGGAGAAAGAAAGGTTTATTATAAGATTCTCTTATTACCTATGCATATGGATGTATACCATTCGTCATAGATAGGGTTTGCAATCCGGATAATCCACTATTCGGATTATCCGGATATCCGCCAAAATTAACATCCAAAAATATCCGGATAGTTAACCTCTAAATATCCGAATAACGGATATTTTTAACTAAACACAAATCATGGTTTAAACTTTATTTACTACCTTTTTGGTACCTCAAATTATTATAATGTGCAAGCATACACAACTAAAACCCTTAATAGGACGTACTATTAAGGGTTTTAGTCGTGTACAAGTTTAGTTGCAGGTCCACTGTGGACTACTTAAATTTATTCTAGTATCACAAAATTCACAAATATATACTATCATTCTGAAACGACACGCATGTCGAGGTGATAAGAAGGGATTTTGCCTGCTTAACCTTAGAAATGTGGGTAGCAGGTTCTGTCGGAAGAGATATGCGGGCAGAAAATCCAAACTTTCAGAGGAGACCTTAGAGCTCATGAAATAGAGACGCGTAAATACACAGGCTACGGCGGTAGAACAACGAACACTTACAAAGCAGATTCGAAAAGCGATACAATGGGATATTAGGGAGGCAATAAAACAAAATCGAGGTTCAAAAGTTTTCGTGAAGCGTCTTGGGCGGAGCCACATGTCAAAGCTGACTGCCGCCAATGGTCATGTTGTTTCCTCTTATCCAGAGATTATATCAGAGATGTAAGACTTCTATGGCAAGTTGTATGTCTTTGGATCTCAGGTGCCTGAACCCATTCCCTTTGATCCCGAGCTACTTTAGTCCGACATTATACCGATGAACTTCCCGATGTCAGCATTGACGAAATTGGGTTGGCCCTTAAACAACCTAAATATGTAAAAGCCCCAGGTGAGGACAGAGTTACAACTGAGCTCTTAAGGGCAGGGGGAACTCCTGTACTCAGGCAGCTGCAGTACATATTTAACTCCGTTTCTCACGAAGGGAGAACTCCAAGAGCGTGAAGCAGGAGTATGGTAGTTTCATTCTTCAAAAAGGGTGATAAAACTGAGCCACGTATACAAGCTGTTTTCGAGAGTCGTCACAAATAGGCTGGCGCGACGGATGGAAGACTTGCAACCACCGGAGTGAGTCGGGTTTGGGGGAGGATTTGGCACCATAGACCCTGTAAGGCAGATTGTACAGAAGCCTCAGGAGTATAATCAGCCTATGTGTCACGCTTTCGTGGACTATGAGAAGACGTTTGACTCCGTCGAGACCTGATCTGTTCTGGTCTCCCTACATCGGTGCCAAGTGGATTTTCGATACATCGGGG